>CAWUFW010000554.1:3800000-4074089 GCA_963921515.1 Calotriton arnoldi | reverse complement strand
CATCCACATGCACTGCGCAGTCCTCAGTTCCCTCTCCCTCCAAAGCACCCTCCCTTGCCTCACCTGCAACCCCAAAGTCACAGCAGCTCTTCCTCTGTGACCTCGGCCTCTTCCCCACCGATGAAGCTGCTCCAGCATCCCGGGGGAAGAGGAAGCCCACCCACACGGAGCAGAGTGCCCCTCGCCCCCGGACACCCTCCCCCAGGCGCAGACGGACTGAGGCCCCCACCCGCAAGTCCCCCGGAGTCCTAAGAGCAAGACCCCGCCACCGCCCTGCAGCTCAGGCACAAGGTCTCCGTCCTCCATCCCTCAGGCCCCCACTGCACAGGTGCCCCCACCACACCCTGCCCCAGGTTCCCCCACCCACAGATATACCATCCCCAAGAGGATCAGGCCTTCTCCCCCTGCCACTTGCTCTCCCAGCACCATACCCCCGCTGCGCTTGTCTGTGCCACTGATGTGGTGAGGGTGTCCTCCCCCTCTGTCCAACCCACCTTGCCTGTTCCCCATTCTCCTCCCCTGGAGGTAGGCACTGCAGTGGAGTCCACTACCGCCCTGTCTGACTTGGGCACTGCAGTGGCGGACCTGTCCACTCCATCTGCAGGGTCCACTGCAGTTGTGCCGGCACCCACGACATCTGAGTCATGCCCCCAGTTGTGCCGGCACACACCATGTCAGACACCTCCACTGCAGTTGTCAGTGGCTCGCCAGCACCCACCACCCCTTCCCTGACTCCCCTGGTGAGCCCTGATCCTGTCCCTGCGGTGCCTGGCCTGCCCCCGGTTGCCCCTCCTAGTGGATTGTCCCTGGTTTTGTGCAGGCATGCGTAGGGTGACATCTGCCAGTGTCACCCTGTTTGAACTTTGACAATGGACTGGCCATTGGCCTTTGCTCTATTTTTCTGGACGTCGTTTTCAATCAACACATATGCTGAATAAAGCAACTTTCTTTTCTCTAGTGCTCATGCTTCAGATGTACATGTTGTTGGTGCTGCTAACCATGCCCTTGCTGCAGTGATGGTGATATCTGGTCTCATGATTATGAAGTGTTACTGTGCAGGAACCCATGTGGTCCAGGGGGAATGTGTCCTATCATGTGGTGTATCCATATCATCAATAGCAGCATCTGAGGGTGTCATGTGTTCAGTATTTGGCAATGGGTTTCCTACTTACATTAGCAATTTCATATCTGTGGCTTCCACCCCTGCACATCTGTTGTGCCTGCCATCGTTGCATTTGTCTACTTCCCTGACCGTGTTGCCATCTCCAGTGGACATGCAGGTTTGGGCATCAATGAGGAAGGACTCATCCGTGTAGTCAGTGCAACATTGCTATACAAGTGTGTTGGATCTGTGCTGATGATTCCGTTGGCACATCCATGACCAGGCTGATGTGATGGGAGCCCTCATTTGGTGCTAATTGTTGATTGTGTGACCAAGTGCTCAGCTGACATGATGGGGCCCTACTGAGGCAACATATGGCACAGCTTTCCTCACACAGGAGTGGAGTCCCCTCATGGCAGTGTGTACACGTGTGACATTGCCTGCGCCCAAGGTGTGTGTTGTATGTGCATGTCTGTGTGTTCACTTCCATTTATCTGCGCATGCTGTGATCCCTAGTGTTGTACCTGTTTGTGATGCTTGCTGACTTGAGCTATGTTCCCCCAAAGTCTTCTCCCTGTGTTCTCTGTGATGTGGGTGCATGGCACATTACTGGTCATCAGGGTGTCACCCATAGGTGTGTTTGCTGTCAGGGCTGAGTTTGTGTGCAGACGCAGATGGGTCACAGTCAGGTTTCCCCTTGGCACTTGTTGTTTGCCCCTGTCATGTGATTTTCAGTTCGTGTTGTCTTTCAGTGATTGTGACACGTTGTGTGTGTGACTGCTGGCACTCCTCAGGGTCCGGGCTGCAATGTTGGTTGTTGTCTATGTGTGTTCTTTGTGGGTGACCTTGGCTTCTTCATTGGTGTGTGACTGTGGCTGGGATCCCATTGGTTGGTGTGGTATCGCCGTCATGTCCATGTACAGCATAGTGTGCAGTGTGTCAGACATTCAGGAGTCTTGTTGAGTGGCCATGTGTGATGTGTTTCTGCACCTTGGTTCCCACCCACCACCCTGGAATAGTCATGGATGCATGTGCAATGTCACCAGTGCATGTGTACTTCACTGCTGCACATTGTTAGAGGTCGAGGGTGTGGTCTTGAGTGTGTGCAGATGGGAGTTGTTGCCCAGCTAGTCCCCTGCCTCCATGTTGGCCTTGGCTTACTGGCCATGCTGATTGATTTGTGCTTGTGTAGGTGTGATGGTAGTTTGTTGCTCAGGACACCTGACTGTGGTTCACAGTGTGAACGACATTTAGCTTTGTCATCACAGTGGGATTTTTATTCAGCCCAGGGTCACCACATTGTGGGGGCTCTGGGAGTGGTGCGTCTGTGTCTTGCTGTGTCAGTTGTTGTTCCTACGTGCCTGTGTGACATGTGTGTTTTGTGCTCCCTCTCATCTGACAATGCCTGCTTGCCCACATAGGGGATTTGGATCCATGAGTTACCTTAGTGTGGCAGTGTATGCACATCTGTATGATTGGTATTCAGCTCTCCTCATGTGTTGTGTGGTTGCCTGGGGACACTGGCACCCCCACCCCTCACCTGCTGTGTATGATGACAGTGTTGGTCTGCCTGTTTGTGTTTGTGCATCTGCACCACTGCATTGGCATATCTTGGGTGTGCCATTGGCTGTATGTTGTTTGGTGTGTTTCCCCTGCTGTCCCTGGGACTCCTAGGTCATCGGTCAGCACAGTGATCATGGTTTGTGTGTCCCATTGCTGCCATGGTATGGTATCTGTTCACCTCACATCTGCTGTCTCCACAGGATATCTGCATTTGTGTGCCCATTGGTGCAAATATGTGGTTCTGCATTCTGATGGTCACTTCTGTCATTGTGTCATTGATGACTGTTGACGGTCTCAGCACACATGGGTGTTGTTTGTCTGCACATGGCCAAAGGAATGTTTCATTTGCACTGCAGTATTTGGCTCCCCCAATTTATGTTGCAATGGGACACATACACTACTTTGCCACAGATGAGTTTTTGGTTCTGTGACCAGGAATGATCCATGCAGTTTGGCAGTTGCAGCTCTTTCTTTGTCAACAATTACCTTTTGGTCACTGTGATGATGAGGGTGTAGACCCCATTGCCACAATGGTCAAAATGTGCTTCGACTATGGACCCCACACTTGCCTTTTGGTCACTGTGATGATGGGGGTTTAGACCCCATTGCCACAATGGTCAAAATGTGCTTCAGCTATGGACCCCACACTTGCCTTTTGGTCACTGTGATGATGGGGGTTTAGACCCCATTGCCACAATGGTCAGAATGTGCTTCGACTATGGACCCCACACTTGCCTTTTGGTCACTGTGATGATGGGGGTTTAGGCCCCATTGCCACAATGGTCATGGGCTGCTTGCATTGTGGGTGCCACACACATATATGTGTGGCACATGTGCTAGAGGGTCACATTGTATGTTCAAAGTCATGTTCGGTGTTGTAGGCATTTGACACAGCCTACACACGCTTGTCATGGTGGTGGGGGATGTCTTTATCTTGCATTCCCTAGGTTGTGGTGTGCTTGTTGTGTCATGCATTGTCCATCTTATGAGTGGGGGTGGTAGTAGTGGTAGGCATCCAGCCCCCTGGCTAAGGGTGGTAGTAGTGGTAGGCATCCAGCCCCCTGGGTGAGGGTGGTAGTAGTGGTAGGCATCCAGCCCCCTGGGTGTGGGTGGTAGTAGTGGTAGGCATCCTGCCCCCTGGCTAAGGGTGGTAGTAGTGGTAGGCATCCAGCCCCCTGGCTAAGGGTGGTAGTAGTGGTAGGCATCCAGCCCCCTGGCTAAGGGTGGTAGTAGTGGTAGGCATCCAGCCCCCTGGGTGAGGGTGGTAGTAGTGGTAGGCATCCAGCCCCCTGGGTGTGGGTGGTAGTAGTGGTAGGCATCCTGCCCCCTGGCTAAGGGTGGTAGTAGTGGTAGGCATCCAGCCCCCTGGCTAAGGGTGGTAGTAGTGGTAGGCATCCAGCCCCCTGGCTAAGGGTGGTAGTAGTGGTAGGCATCCAGCCCCCTGGGTGAGGGTGGTAGTAGTGGTGAGGCATCCAGCCCCCGGGCTAAGGGTGGTGGTAGGCATCCAGCCCCCTGGGTGAGGGTGGTAGTAGTGGTAGGCATCCAGCCCCCTGGGTGAGGGTGGTAGTAGTGGTAGGCATCCAGCCCCCTGGGTGAGGGTGGTAGTGGTGGTAGGCATCCAGCCCCCTGGGTGAGGGTGGTAGGAGTGGTAGAGCATCCAGCCCCCTGGGTGAGGGTGGTAGTAGTGGTAGGCATCCAGCCCCCTGGGTGTGGGTGGTAGTAGTGGTAGGCATCCTGCCCCCTGGCTAAGGGTGGTAGTAGTGGTAGGCATCCAGCCCCCTGGCTAAGGGTGGTAGTAGTGGTAGGCATCCAGCCCCCTGGCTAAGGGTGGTAGTAGTGGTAGGCATCCAGCCCCCTGGGTGTGGGTGGTAGTAGTGGTAGGCATCCAGCCCCCTGGGTGTGGGTGGTAGTAGTGGTGGGCATCCAGCCCCCTGGCTAAGGGTGGTAGTAGTGGTAGGCATCCAGCCCCCTGGGTGAGGGTGGTAGTAGTGGTAGGCATCCAGCCCCCTGGGTGTGGGTGGTAGTAGTGGTAGGCATCCAGCCCCCTGGGTGTGGGTGGTAGTAGTGGTAGGCATCCAGCCCCCTGGGTGTGGGTGGTAGTAGTGGTAGGCATCCAGCCCCCTGGGTGAGGGTGGTAGTAGTGGTAGGCATCCAGCCCCCTGGGTGAGGGTGGTAGTAGTGGTAGGCATCCAGCCCCCTGGGTGAGGGTGGTAGAGGTGGTAGGCATCCAGCCCCCTGGGTGAGGGTGGTAGTAGTGGTAGGCATCCAGCCCCCTGGGTGAGGGTGGTAGTAGTGGTAGGCATCCAGCCCCCCTGGCTAAGGGTGGTAGTAGTGGTAGGCATCCTGCCCCCTGGGTAGGGGTGGTGGTGCGCATTCAGGCCCCTGTGTGCATATGTGGCATTGGTGATGGGCATCCCGCCCCTATGGTGCTGCTGTTGCTGGTGTAAGTATATTCAGCATCCCCGTGTATGTGTGTGATGTGTCGTGTACGTGTTGTATGTGTTTTGTGGTTGGTGTCTGGCTTACCTTCTGCGCCGTACGCGTCCGTGCCTGTTCCGGTAGTAGATGTAGAATATTGGTATGATCGGGACGAAGGGATTCATGGTTGGTTCGTGTCGTTCGTCCTTCTCGTTGCTTCGCGTCGTCCTCGTCGCTTCGCCTCGTCCTCGTCGCTTCGCGTCGTCCTCGTCGGTGCCGTGTTCGTCTCGTAGCCGTGGATCGTGTTGTGGCGCGAATCGGAGCTTATGTGCGCCTCTCCCGGATGCTTTAACGTGCCGTGCGTAGCGGCGGGTTCGGCGCGTACGGGAAGCGCATCGTACTTGTCCGGCCGGACGGGGCTGCATTTTCCTTCCGTGCGACTCGATTCGGCGTTTCCGGATTCGCCTCGGTCGGAGAACAGGACCTGGTTTGGGTGAGTACGGCTCGGACGGATTTTTGCTGTTGTGCGCATCATACTTGCTCGTTCGGTGTGCTGTACGGATCGGTCGGAAAACAGGCTTTTGCATGGCTTTTTTCCCGACCGAATGGTATTGGGTGCGCCTCCGACCGAGATCGGAATCGGCCCCTAAGTGTCTCTTTCAGCATAGCACTGGCCCTGGGCCTGGTTAGGCAGAACCCAGGGTCAGTCAGAGCCAGTTATCACCAGTACCAGTCAGCAAAAAAGTTGGGGGGTGCCTGCCTTTGCAACAATCTCTATGTAAGGAGCTGCATGGTTTGCTTGCTGGCGTGGTAGTGAGTATTGGGGTATTAAACTGTGTATGCAACTGCTCCTTTACTGCTGGATGCGTAAGAGCTGCATGCGTGTGTGAGTGAATGTTTAAGTGTCTGCATCACTGTGTGACTAGGAGTATTAGTAGGTCTATCCTTTTACAGAAAGGTTTGTAAGTTCCAGTGTTGGTAGGAGACTAGATCTATAACTGGAAATATGGGTCTGCATGTCAGCATTTAACTCATTAAACTTGAAACAATGTGTCTTATTTTTCAAGCTAATAGCTCTTTGCCCTATGGCTTACCTACAGCCCATCTCAGGGGTGACTTACATGTAGTAGAAGAGGAGTTTAAGGCTCGCCAACATGTTTTGAATGTTAATTCAGCCTAGCGAGAAAACTGCATATACATGCTCTACTGCAGCAGGCATGAGACATGTTTAAAGGCATATTTGTCTGGATCGGTAACTTGTTAGTGTCAGTTCTTCAGTACATACTTAAATGAGTGTCTCAGTGCCTACATGGGTGTGTTCTTGGATATGTAAGTAAGTATGTTGGTATATTTCTGTCTTCTTTTAGTTACTCTATGGGACTCTCAATCTGTATATAAAGAGCTGCATGGGTTACTTTGTGGTAGTGAGTATTTAACTCTGTGTACAACTGCCTCCATTACTGCTGGATACATAAGAACTGCATGTGTGTGTAAGTGAATGTTTAAGTGCCTCTGTCACTGTGCTGCTAGGTGTATTAGTGGATGTACCCTTTTACACATTGGTATGTGACTTCCAGTATGAATAGGAGACTGGATCTACAACTGGACATAAGAGTCCGCAAGTGTGTATGTTACTGAATAAAACTTGAAACAACATGCCTTATCTTTTAAGCTCATAGCTCCCTGCTCTATGGCCTACATACAGCCTATGTCATGAGTGAGTTATATGTAAAAGAAGAAGAGTTTAAGGCTTAGCAACATGTTTTGAATGTCAAGTCGGCCTACTAAGAAAACTGCATATACATGGTCACCTGTTGCAGACCTGAGACATGTTTAAAAGTCTACGCCTCTGGATGGATGGCTTTTTAGTGTCAGTTCTTCAGTACGTACCTTAATAAGTCTCTCAGTGTCTATGCAGGTGTGTAATTGGTTATGTTGGTATATCTCTGGATCCCTTAGTTACTCTATGGGACTCTCTATCTGTATGTAAGGAGCTGCATGGATTGCTTGGTGGCTGTGAGTATTGGGGTATTTAACTGTGTGTGAAACTACCTCCGTTACTGCTGGATACATAAGACCTGCATGTGTGTGTCAGTGAAGGTTCAAGTGCCTCTGTCACTATGTCACTAGGTGTAATAGTGGATGTTTCCTTCTACACCTAGGTATGTGACTTCCAGTATGGGTAGGAGACTGAAACTATAAATGGGATATGGGTAGGCAAGTGCGCATGTAACTTAATCAAACTTGAAACAACATGTCTTATCTTTAAAGCTAACAGCTCTCTGCTCTATACCCCACCTATAGCCTATTTCAGGGGTGGTTTATATGTAGTAGAACAGGAGTTTAGGGCTTAGCAACATGTTTAGAATGTTATCGTTGCCTAGCAGTAAAACTGCAATTACATGCTGTACAGTAGCAGGCCCGAGACATGTTTAAAGGCCTATTTGTCTGGATGGGTAACTTGTTAGTGTAAGTTCTTCAGGACATACCTAAATGAGTATCTCAGTGCCTACGTGGGTGTGTCATTAGATATGTAAGTAAGCACATTGGTATGTCTCTGGATCTCTTAGTTACTCAATGGGACTCTCAATCTGTATGTAAGGACCTGCATGGCTTGGTTTGTGGCTGTAGTAGTGAGTAATGGTGCATTTAAATGTGTGTGCAACTGCCTCCATTACTTCTGGATACATAAGAGCTGCATGTGTATGACAGTGAACATTTAAGTCCCGCTATCACTGTCTGGCCTGGTGCATTAGTGGCTCTATTCTTCTATACATTGGTTTTAGAGTTCCAGTATGGGTGGGAGACTGCATCTATAACTGGACATATGGGTCTGAACGCCGCATGTAACTCAATCAAACTTGAAACATGTCTTACCTACACCACTGAACTACAGCCTTACAAAATAAACTAAATATACCAATTGCTGATAAGGTACTGAAACTATATGTAGGACATAAAAATATTCACTTTGCCACTAACAAACTTTTCAGCCACCTAATTCCAACTACATGATTCAGTACATAACTATTTTTGTTAGAGGCTGTTTCATTTATCAAACACCTATATTTCATACTGTTTACATGTATATATCTGTTACTGTTCAAAGGGTTAAGTAGTTCCATAAGCACTTCACTTCATATATAATCAATTGTATCACGCCCTCTAAAGGTATGTTACAGGATATCTAACTACTATTCAAACCTTATGAAATTTAACTGACTCTTATAAGTCCTATATTTGTATATAGATACATTATCAATGTCCCCATTTTTAACATACCTATCAATTCGCTTTGTTGATCGTCAAATTTTAACACACTTTCACTTCAAATTGCTTCTGATGGAAAACAATAAGTGCCATTCTCTGTAAGAAAGAACCAGCAATGGCAACTTATCCCTCTCGTTTTCCACTGATACTCATACAGTATGCAAATCAAAACGTTCTCTTCATTTTTCCTGTTCTTATACTGGTTTTCCATGGTCAGTTTTTTAAACCCTTTATTAGTCTCCTGATAAGAAGCCCAAACTGGTAGTGTATGTGGGTGGATTTGCGACTCCGTTGCAATGCCCAGCACGGACCCCCCATGTAACTTTGTGACGGGGTTGCAAATCCATATGGGAGTCCCTTAAAGCATTTAGATTGATAGTGCTATCATTTTTCAACTACATTGGAGATCCTATCATAGTACTGATTTAGGGCATTGCTATTTCACGATATATACAATTGCTAAAGTACTCTATTTTCTAGTTTCAAAGTACAATGTATTTTGAACCCTTCCCCACACTGCGTTACCTCAGTTCCCATATCATGCTCCTTTCAAGCACTCTACTGTACCAGTAAGTCAAAGGTTCACAGCACAGTTTCTAACAGGAGTGTACCAGCTTCAAGTTCAACTGTAGCAGGTGCGGTTGACTGCTTGACAATTCAAGCATATCCACAATAGCATAACTTGCCTTAAATTTATCCAGAGCCAATCACAGATCTACTTACTTTACCTATTAAATCACTACCTATTTTTAGCTACCAAATTATTTACACCACTCAATCAAATACGCCATTTTCCTAAACCAGGTCTACTCCTCCATTTTAACTGTCTTTCATGCTACCAGCTGCCTTATTTAGCTGCAGCCATCTCCTGTGTGCTACTGCTCCTTCCTTCAATATGGTTAGAGTGTGGATTGTTGGTCACAGCTATGGTTTTTGGTCCAGAGAGAGTGCTAGAAAGAGTGGCATTGACAGGGACTTCGGTTTGCCTAATGTGGATATTACTTGGATTGTACAGAGAGGGTTAAAGTGGCAGCAATTGCTACCTTTGGTTGAGAGCATTGCAGATTGCCAACATCCAGACCTCTCAATTGTGCACTGTGGTGGCAATGACTTAGGGACTCCTACTGGGGTAGGTTTCGAAGTCGCAATGAAGGATACCTTTGGCCAATTAATGGCACTTATCCCTCACACTGCATTGGTTACTCCAACATTTGCCAAAAGCAGAAATGGAAATGGTCAGACAAATTCTGTCCACAAACAGAAAAAGGCAGGAAACATGTTAATAAAACTGTTTCTGCATTCCTCAGAGAACAACAACATGGGCTCCATCTACAAAAACATCTTGTGCTTTGACATGGAACAAATATATAGAAATAATAGAGTACATTTCTCTGAGAAAGGCCACAGAATATTCCTTGGCAACTTGAAAGACTGTATCCTGTTTTATGTGTAGTAATCATGTATACACAATAAACCCAAAAGCTCTTCTAAGAGCCACCCTATTACTAAACAATAATTTTCATTTAAAATTCTTTTTTGAAAAAAAGATTTTTGGAGTCGTGACTTAGTTGCGGATCTGCAAACCAAAAGTGCGAATTCAATGCTCAACACCACAGTTAAGATTTTTAATATCAGTTTCATTCTATGCACGCAACAATGGATCTGAGAGTAGTTTTATGTGTCTAAATGTGTGTAAGTGGATATATAAGTCTCTCAGTGCATCTGTGACTACACACATCACTTTCTGAGTAGGTGTGTGAGTAGGTGAATGAGTGTCTCAGTGGGTCTGTGAGTGAGTGTATCAGGGGTCTGTCACTGAGCGCGTGATTGTCTGAGTGGATCTATGAGTGGGTGGATGAGTGTCTGAGTGGGTCAGTGAGTGAGTCTCTGAGTGGGTCTGAGAGTGGGTGCTCAAGTGTCTTACTGGATATGTGAGTGGGTACGTGAGTGAGTCATTGTGTCTCTGACTGGCTGCATGAGCCTCTGAGTGGGTTAGTGAGTGGGTGCATGAGTGTCTGAGTGGTCTGTGAGTGGTTGTGTGAGTCTCTGAGTGACTCTGTGAGTGGATGCATGAGTGTCTGAGTAGGTCTGTGAGTGGGTCTGTGAGTCTCTGAGTGGCTTTGTGAGTGGGTACACAAGTGTCTTACTGGATCTGTGAGTGGGTGCATGAGTCTCTCAGCATGTCTGTGACTGGATGCATGAGCATCTGAGTGCATCTGTCAGTGGGTGTGTGAGTGTCTGAGTCAGACTGAGAGTGGGTGCATGAGTCTCTGAGTGGGTCTGTGAGTGGGTGAATGAGTCTCTGAGTAGGTATGTGAGTGGGTACAAGAGTGTCCGAGTGAGTCTCTGAGTGGGTGCGTGAGTGTCTGAGTGGGTTTGTCAGTGAGTGCATGAGTGTCTGAGAGAGAATGTGAATAGGTACATGAGAGTCCAAGTGGGTCTCTGAGTGGGTGTGTGAGTTTCTGAGTGGGTTCTGTGAGTGGGTGCATGAGTGTCTGAGTGGGTCCTTGAGTGGGAGCATGAAAATATGGATATATGTGTATATATATATGTGTGTGCGTATGTGTATATATATATATCAATCATACCCTTTCAGGCTTCACATCCCGCATAAATTATACAAAAAAGGGAGCAGGGAACTCTGGGTAGTTTTGGTGGAGGGCAGCTCCTATGTAGAGGACCCTAAAGTCGTGCCCTCACCATGAACTGCTAATTACCCCACATATTACATTACTCATGACATCTTCTATGACATCATTGATACGATCACTGCAACATGTGCAATGAAATTATTGATGAGAAAACTGTGCACGGTAGGACCCGAGCAATAGTTACTTTAGGGCACAAGCTATTGTTAATTGAGAATACGTCAACTGGTGAATTTCAATGTTTTTGCTCATTTAAAACGTTACATTGTCACTGAAATTCTCACCTAACTATAACATTACTTTAACTGTTTTTCTTTTCAGTGAACTTCTAGTTTTTGTTTTTAACATACCATCTAATCCTTTTGATTCTGGCTGCCTGATCTGAATACATCAACCTTTATATTGATTTTTTGCATTATGCATTGTTTTTTTCGATTGAAGTGAAGAGTTACCATTTTAACTTGCCTTATTTTCTTCCGTGTTACAGTTCCAGAAAAAGCCCTCCTGTCAGAATCTGGTACCCATTCCTGGTGGTCATCTAAGGTTCTTGGTAATATCCTCTGTGGGGTTGCAGAGTGATTCTGAGAAGTGGCAGACCATTTCCCTCTCCTAATTAAATAAAAAAAGACTGTCAGACTAAAATGTCCAATGAGACTATTGTAAAAACACAGCAATTCTAGAATGTCGTTGATCTTCACACTTCTATACCAATGTAAGAACTGCCTGTTTCCTAAACAACCATGAACACTACCCAGATTAAACCGGTGTTTAACCAACAACTAGAGACACACAGGATTATAAATATCAATGTAGACTACAGCAATTTCCTTATCTTAGGGTACCATCCATGGCAATGCCCTGCGTATTATTTTGTTGTTGTAAAAAAATTATTTTGGAGTGCACCTAAAAGCGCTGAAGAGTCAACATGGCAGCATAGTACATTATCTGCCAAACAGTTCGGAGCATATTTATGAGAGCTTTACGTCATGCTTGCTTGCATCACGCAACGTGGTACCTGCTTGACACAAACCTCTAAGTCAGATTTATGAAGCCACACAAAACCACTTTGCGTGGCTTTGAAAGGCTTCAAAAATCTGGAGTAAGGCAACGCAGTGCAAAACGGTGTGTTGACGTACTCTGCGCAAGGAAGGTGCTCCATGGGCAGTGCGGTGAGTGTTCCCCCCACACAGCTCCCAGATTTACAAGCACTTTTAAACCTAAGAATGCTCCAAAAAGATACGCCTCACCAGGAGAGGCATAACAAGGAGAAATATATTTATTTCTCCTCCTTTTTTCCTCTTTCTATGTGTGCTGCATTCTCTCATACATACAAGTGCATTGATCAAATTTCAACACGAGGGTACCACAAAAGTATTTCCCGCAGCGGAGACGGCAACTTAATGAAGAAACCTCTGTGCCATAAATGGCCTGGAATATGTTAATCAATCAGATGGAGATTACACCAACTAAATTGTATTCAAGACTACACACCTATAAATAAACATGTGGTGCCTGATGTCTACTGATTTCAGTGATGATGGAATGGATCACTCAACATCCTTTTGAAGACATTCATTCACGCAGGGAGGAAAACAAGGCGTTGAGTTGCATGCATGCAAAAGCCATTGGGAACTGCTTGGGGCCTGCACTCTAGTCCACTTTTTTGTGCACTATACCACTTAAGAAAGAGACTAGCCATGTTAACATCAACTTTGATTCTGCACCTCAAGCATCAGTCTAGACTAAACTGCTAGCCACGTGCGAGGCCACATTCCCTCGAAAATGAAACATAAGCATCCCCAATCAGGTTTACGCCTTGCCATTCATCATCAGTGAGGTATAGCAAGAGTATTTTGGCACAGTTAGCACGGGCCCCACATCTGGGAATGTCTGTTGCACTATAAACATCACACTAAGGAAAACACAAATGTGATGGGTGTAATGCTTGCAAATGTTTCAGCCACCGGCAGTCGTTTAGGCCACCTTCTAGTCCATCATTTTTCACTGACTATTCTACTCCAGAGTCCAGGCATATGTTACTCCACTTCAGGTTCACAACAAAATGTTCAGCTGCAGCTGAATCCTTGGATTTCTCTGCAGTGGCACAACCTATTTCATCCACATGATGCTCTGCACTCCCCAGGTACAATGGAGAGGTTTCACAGAAGCAGGCAGGAGAAATGTTCAGTTGTAACTGCTCCACTTGGTTTCTACCAGGTCACAACAGCTTGCTCTGTTTCTGTGGCTTTCTGCACTCTTCAGCCCTGGGGGAGATGAGCAGGGATTTGTAGGCTTCATAGGCAAAACCATGAACGCTGTGTCCCTATGGGTCAGTAAGAAGCTAGCACACTTGGCCTTTGGAGCAGCTTTATAGCGGCATGGCTTTGAGCTAGAGCAGGGAACAAATCTATCCAAAATTTCAGTCAGGCCAACAACAATTACCCAATGCAGCAGCAATAAAGTTTTTCTATCTCCATATGTTCTAGCGAGCCCGCTCCTGGTAATTGGTCAAGCAGAGTAAATCCAGTCTGTGATTTCTTATGATTTTCACACTCTTCAAGGTTCTATTGTGTGGGCATCCCTTTAGGTATAAATGACAGTAGCCGCAACAGGATTGTGGATGTACTTTTGCTTAAAGCATGCAACTGATCTGTAGGTAAATTATACATACTAATTCACAACATTGGTAAGCGGTATAAGTATTCGAAATCTGACCATTCCATTGCTTTCCTCATGCTCAATTACCTAAATGCTTCAAAATTAGTTTCTATAGTATTTTTCTATCAAAACTTAGGGAAATAGTGTTATAATTCATTTTTCTATTTACAACAAGCTGCATAGCCAGCTCCAGGAAACATGCATAAAGTATTAGCTCTCTCTTTAAGGTAGACCTGAGTGAAATTTTTATTATATTGGTTAAATGTGTATAATTTCTAATTTTCACATTTCATTACATTTCTCCAAAATTAGCATTATACAATTTAGGGATTTTTTTGCTTGTTCACAAAGAAAATATCACGAGAGACATGTAATATTTTAGCTACTCTCTCGTCAGTAGGTTGCAAGACTTTTTAAGCAAATTGCAAACTTGCAAATAAAAGTCACTAAAAATACCCACAAAGCACATTTTGCTTTAAGAGTCCAATCTTGTGCCTTTGTTTTTGAATTTTCCTACATTTGGTAAAACAAAAATACACAATTTCACACACTTCTAGTTTAGCTACATGTTGAAGCAACCTTTTTCTGATTCTGATACCTCATAATTGAACCTTGTACAACTGTGCAAAATTTGGGTACACAATTAAAGTTGAGTTAGTAATGAACATTCTAGAGCAAAATCAGGTGTCCCTCTAAAACAGAGTGCATGTGATTGAGAACTCATAAGTACACCCGTGGTGGGCCAGAAGTCAAAATGCCAGATATCCGGAGCAAGAAAATATAGAGAAAACAATGACATGAAGATGAATGTAATACAGCAAAAACCTCCTAAATTAGGAGTAAGGTCACTAGCAACACTAGCCAGTTGTTAACTTGGACAGAGTCGCTGGCATCACCCAAGTTAAAATTTGGTAGTAAATGGTTTATATTTTATAGAAAAGGACATTTTTCTCTTCCAATGGAACTATCATCTTCATCTTATGAAAGAACCACAAGGATGGGCTTTTGCATTTCTCTTAGTTATTCATTGTTAGGATTGTTGTTCTTCAAGTATGATAGGGGTTGAAGACTGACATTAGACAAGTGAAAAGGATTGATGTGTGCACCTTTCCAACAAAATGCCAAATGTCATCCATGGTGAAATTCATTAATCAAGGTTGGATGTGTCAAAAATGATGTGAACAATAACGCTATGCTTCTAGAGATTGAATCTTCACTGACCATTTGTTATTAACTACCAAATAGAATTAGTTGTGTATATCAGTTTGCTTATGCTGCACATTGGTTGTTCACACACATCTCTAAAAGTTGCTTATGCATGTGTATTATAATTGCATTTCTTGTAAAACAATGGTTGATGTTCTCCATACCTGTACAAACTGAGAAACATTTTGCTTCATTGTATAATCTGCTCAGGCCCCAGGACAAAAAATGCTGACAAAAAAAATCTCCCCCCTTGGTAGAAAAACATGGTTATTGATGCACCAAGTAAACCCAACGATCAGTCCATGACAGAAGTAGCTTAGCTTGTCACATGAATGTGTCTCTGTGTATCTGATGAATATGTTGTGCAACTTTATATTGATTCCTTAACTATAACATATGAAGAAAAGTGAGGGATTAAGCTGTAGAGAATCATTAGATAGTAAACAATTACGCTCAGAAGCACAAAATAGCAAGAAAAAGTTACATTATTTGTATTTAGTTTCTGATGTCATTTATATATGTCTTACCTCCACTCCATATCCTTTATGCTGTTTGATTTAGTATGTTAAGTCTCCAGAGCTAAAAAACAATAATGTATTATATTAAAAACACCAAACCTTACAGTATTATCAATCTAATCAACATGCTATTCATGTGTGGCGAATACGTTAAAGAAATATGTGTGTTTTCTTTATGCCATGGTTCTGCATTTTATTCTTACAAATTTCATAAAGATCTCGCTCATTTAAAGTTTAAAGAGGTAAACAAGGCATTTTGAGAAGTAGAAGTAAAATCCCCCTTCTGGATCTGTGGGAATCAATATACCAGTGACAGTGAATGGCAAACAAGGCACATCTGTGGTGCAGATGGAACACACAACAAGGGTGACAGGAATTGGGTTGTTGATTTCAGAGGGGGTTATCCCTACCAATCAAACAAACATAATCTTGTTTGACCAAAACATAGTTCTTTGGGAGTTGGGGCTTAATCCCTTGGTAGCTATTGCACAAGCAGCAGTAGTCAATCATTCAAAAAGCGTGTGTGAAGATCAAGCTGTACTACCAATTTTAAAGTCAATATTGGTTAAAAAAAACAAGAGAGATGAATTTCTAAAGTTTTAAGGAAAACAAATATCTAAAATATTAAAGCACCAATGTAAAGTTTCAGGTCCGAGATGACCAGGACTTAGATGGGATTTCACCATGCAACACCAGACCCTCCGAAGGCAGGAAACGTTTGCTGTGTGGCCACCATATTTCATGTGGCTGCTCAGAGAACCTTTTTTTTTTATGTGTTTTTTGAAAAACAAAATACTAATGAGCCTGATAGCCTCAGTTTTCTCCAAGAGTTTTGGTATCATTTTTCATTCTGTTCAGGACAACCTGGCTTTTCCTAGAATTAAGAACAGGCAAACATACATCAAAACATCTGCTAAATAGGGCACATCTGAGGGTATATACACCAATAGCGCCACATCTGTTGGGCAATCGGTGTACAGTTTTCACCAGCAGAAACTAAATAGAGTGGGCAGACCATCAGTTTTGTGCACTTGGGGGCAAATTTACAAGGAGCCGCCACTGCGTCATTCTTTTTGACGCAGCAGCGGCACTGTTATTGCTCCATATTTACAAGGTGAAGCATCTATCTAATGCGTTACTTTCCATCGGCCTGAGTTGTGTTTTGTCATTCGTAGGAATCGGCTGCGTCACATTCGTTTTAATATATGCAAGGTAGGCATTCCCAACTAAAATCTCCTATAAAACTGACAGTTGTATGTATGACTTTTTCCCAAAGTGCTGCATCTTTGGGAGGTGGGCTCCTGAGCTTGAGATGCGTCAGAATTCCTATGCCTCTAAAACCCAGTTGTATGAATGACGCATTGTCTGTTTCAGAGGAATTTGACCAGCTGAAGTGACTTGAAACAGTGAATTCTGCAATTAAGTCACAATCCCATAACAGGTAAGTGCACACATAAGGTAGGTAACACAGTAAATCACACATTACACACCATTAATGACTAATGTCACACATACCTAGCCATCGTGATACACATAAGTACACTATGCCCACTCGTATGCATGGTGTCCAGGACCAATGTAATAGAGTGCAAAGTGAGCTTTTCACCTTTCGACATTCCATTCCATTGGTCCTCAAAGAACAGGCAACTTGTGTCAGTCAAAACTGACGCTTCGCCTCAGTTTTTTAACGCATTGCTGTAGTTGAGTCAGTTTTAAAAACAACTTCAGCAATGCTCCACTTTTGGGCCGGATGTCTTGAGCCATCCTTCCAACAAATACGCCAGAATTTATGACGCATCCTTGGGACTTTGCGCCATGGAGCCAAGTATTGTAAATATGGCACATCCATGGCGTTGTAAGGATTATTCAGACAGGTGCAAGAAGTTTTGATGTATCGCTGCCTTGGCGCAGCGATGCATAATTTCTCGCAAATATACTCCTGGGTACCTTGTCTGCCAAACTCTAAATGAAGCCCTTAGTCTACTTTTTGGAGGTAATAGCCTACCAGTAGGGCAATGGCAAAGTTTTAAGCAAGCAGGGCCCTTTTAAATCAGATAGGATGTAATAAAGCACCTACTGAAGGGACTTGTTTTGGCGCCATCACCTCTTTGCAGGAAAAATCTATATTATGTAGCTGCCGTGGTGGCTTCACCACTCCAGAAGATTTACAGCCTCGACCCAGTAAATGTGGACTTAGGTCCACATGTACTAACATTAGAAATACCGATTTCTTAGTTGTGATTCTCTGTGAATGACAAATAGAAAATCGGTATTCCTAAAGTATTAAAATCTTTTAAGTTTCTTTAGCGATTCCTAGTGGGTCGCAAATAGACCTACCTCATGCATAATAAGGAGGTAGGCCGCAATCTGCGACCCATTAGTAATCACATCCATCACAGGGATGGTGGCCTGCTGAGGTCAGCAGACCACCATGTCTGTAATTGCTTTTTAATAAAGCAAATCGTTTTTAAAAATGCATCCCGGGATGTGTTTAAAAACAAAAAATGAAACTTTGCAGTTTCATTTTCAAAGAGTAGGCAAGGGTTCCTGGGACCACTGCCTGCGCTGAAAAGATATTTGTTTTCCTTTCTCAAAGGGGAAGAGGGCCCCTGGGGACTTCTTCCCATTTGTGAATAGGTTACCACCTCCTTCAAGGAGTCAGTAAATTATGCATGTTTTGCAACGATAATTCAATCACAAAACATTCATACATCCCATTCAGATTCGATATTTGGAAAGGATGCCCCATCCAAATACCGAATTGCAAACACAAACTGCAATTCCTTAACGTGTTACTGAATCACAATTTGTGTTTTGTACATATGTAATTGCAATTTTGCCCGATCAGCCGTTTCCAACCACAAAAATACTTCGTACATGCAGCCCTAGGTCTTTTCTTTGGTTATCAAAACTGACTACCAGGGCAAGGCTCGAAGTTGTAGCCGAGCAGAGCTTCACAAAGATGGATTCCTTTACCTTGAGGTCCTACTGAAAAGGTTTACAGCATGGCAAAAATATCCAAGTAGGACATACCTTGTTTTCTTGCGTGCCTTAGCAGCGCCCTCGCTGGGCTGCAACAGCACCTTCTCTCAATTCTCCAAATGGGGAAAAAATGGCTATTGACAATTTTCTCCAACTGCCAGGAAAATTCTTTCTAGTCACTTCTGCAATCCCCAGATCCTCACAGCAGGCTTGTAGGAACCAAGGGGCAGATTTATCAAAATGTCTCGCAATGCAAATCAGCAATACAACTTGCTGCGCTGTGTTGCATGAGAAGGAGAGAACAGAAATGTGCCGCACTGAGTGCTGCCTAGAGCCAACTGCGTTACAGGCAGGATTGTATTTGTGCAGAAATGGCGCCTTCCAGCAAAAAAACTATTCTTTAAGGCATTTTCCACTTCCTACATGTGCAGCAGAATGCAGCACAGGTAGAGGGCATGGCCTAGTAGGCAGTGGCTGCCTAGCTGCTGAGCTCCCACACACCGCGATGCTATGAGAGACAGTTATCCTTATAAACAGTTCCCCAGATTTGGCCCAAGGATCCCCATTTGAGAGAGGGCCCCCCTGACCAACAGGGAGGTTAAATAAATCCCCCTGGTGTGGCTGGGCTTTTCGGAGAAGATCCACAGCCGCGGCCTGGGCATCTAAAATGGCGCAGTAGGTATACAGGAGAGAGGAGAAATGAGTCTTTATGTTGGCCTGAAGGAGTGGGGAGCGAGGCACCAGCCCGGAATGGCCCCATGGTCTGGAGCCGGACGGCAGTCGGTCAGAGAGAAAACTGTCTGGCCAACGGTAGCTCTACCGCATATATTCGGCGGATCCTGGGGCTGCGAAGGGGCTACTGCCTCTCGTACGATAAGATCTGACCACTCTGCGGCTCTGCTCCTCCACCTGGATCAAGTCGGGGAGAGCAGACTGCGCACTTAACCCAGATTGAAGCCTCGGGAAGAGCTGTGGTGAAGCCTCCGCGCCCGGACATACGGAGTTATTGTTCCAGGAGCATCCGAAAGCAGACATTGGAATCCGGGCTGGAGTAGGCTCGGCCGATCGGGAGTCTCGAGCTGGGAGCCTGGGATGTGGCTGGGAGACACTGGGGGCACTGAAGGGCGCATGGCCTCTAAGAATGCTGCCTGCAACAGTAAGGTACTCCTGCTGCATGGGGGGAAACAGTGAATACGTCAAGTACTGAGCTCTGACTGGGGGGACCCGAGAGATTGCATGAATCACCAAGTTGATTTCTGAGCATTGTTGGAATCCCGGCGAGATAGACATATATTGTTTCTGTTCTACACCACTTCTTGGAAAGGATCAGTGGACCAAGCTCGGGGGTCTGAATGAATTTCATATTAGACTTCAACAGGTACCCAGGTTGCACATACTTGCTCTCCCGCATGGACTGAAGCATAGATTAGCCTTGTGAACGCTGAAGAAATAACTTTACTGATTTGTTGAAGCAAACCTACATATATTCTACTTAAGACTCCTAGGGGGCCTTTTAAATCTTGATCAAAGTAGCAGGATTCCCTACCTTATGAGTAGTCTCTAAAAGAACTGCAAAGACCCCACTCAAGGGGAACTGTCCTGCTAAAACCACGGGCTAATGGTACCCATTGTTCTGCCACAGCCCCGTCGGTGGTGGCCCTGGAATCATATTACTCAGCCCAGTAAAGAGAGGAGAACAGAAGCATCAAACTGCACGTATAGTAGACACGTCCACTGCAATACACATGGTCTGAAGGGGAAGGCACTTACGATGGTGCGCACAAAGAACTCACAACAAACCTGTGGGATAGCAGGCGGGGGAGAAAGGGATGATTCACCCATAGCACCACGGGGCAAAGCTGATACGCAACAAAATAATGTTAGAGTGGTTGGTCTCCCAGAGAAGATTGAAGGCCCATCCATGGAAATATACATGGAAGATTGGTTGGCTAATACAGTGATGAAGAGGAAGATCTCCAAATGGTTTACAGTGGAAAGGACCCACAGAGTCCCTGCCAAGAAATCGAAGCCAGGCGCACCCCCTAGAGTGACAATAGTGCGAATCCTAAACTATAGGGACAGGGAAGCACTATTACATTAAGCCAGATGTTATGGGCCGTGGCAAGTGGAGGGAACCAACGTGACTCTGTATCCGGATTTTACAATGGCAGTGCTAAAACAGAGAGCTACCTATTTAGCTGGCAAGCGTCATCTCCGGTCTTTAAACATTCAGGGCCTCATTTATGAAAAGTGTTGCATCGCTGCGTGAAAACAGCGATGCAACACTTTTCAGTCTGCCATCATTGCAACACCAAGGATGCGCCGTATTTACTCTAATGCGCTCCATGTCACAAGGATTTACTGTTACGTCAGTATTTCTGACGTATCTGTAGGCGCAAAAGTTGCGCACTTCTGGGGTGTGTCTGATTCCAGACGCAACTCCAGTAATGTGTCCCTTCACATGGGCCTGCATCACTTCACAGAAGGCGTAAGGATTTGACACAGTAGTGAAATCTCATAGATTTCACTGTGCCACTACTACGCGTCTTTTTTGAGGGGGAACACCCCCCCTGCATACATTATACCTGACGCAGGTATAATGTAGCGCAGGGGTTTGCAAAGTGACGCATCTGCCTAGATGCATCACTTTGTAAATATGGCATAGTGTGGCGCATATTTTATGCTACTGAAGCATCACAAAAAGTGACGCGATGGCAGAATAAAGGGCTGATAAATAAGGCCAACAGTATGCACTATTCTTTCCAGCGCTGTTCCATTTTCTGGTGGGAGGTGAGACACACTTCTTCTTGACCCTGATGGAAGTATGGGAGGGGCTGTAACAGAGGGGGTATCCGCTCCCACAGTCTGGACAGGATGAGCAAGCTGAGGATAACTGGATTGAAGCCAAAGTGGATCGTAAGCCACTCAGGAAGTCACTGCTGAAACCTTCCCGCGACCAAGTGGAAAACGAAAGGGCAAAGGTTGTGGAAGCCTTACATCCGCAATAAGCGGTATCAAATTGTACGAGATGGGTTGTACTCCGGGAAGATACAGAGGAGTCAGAAGCAGATGGCTCAATGTCGGTTTCCTCTGAGACAGAGTCGCCGCCGCTGGTGGTGACACCAATGACCTCAGGTGAAATAATCTAGTGACAGGTCGAAAGACGGATGGATCCTCCAATTCCGGGATGGAAGAATATCCCTCACAGACTTCCCTGTGCTGCCTACAACGTCAGGTCCCCCTGATATAACTGGTTATTGTTAACTGTTTTTCTGTCTTCTATCTTTCTGCTTGATTTTTTGAGTGGAGAATGGCGTAATGTGAAGTGAGGGAGTGGATGGTTGGATGTCCGTGGCGCGATAAGATAGGGTGGGTGAGGAGTTGGGGGATGATGTTTCTAGTTTGCCTTAGGGGTTAGGGACTGGGAAGGGTGGGAAATCGCCGAGCAAATGATATAGGGAAGTTGGGACACAGCAATAAAAATAACTATGCATGAGGACACGGGGTATAACGGTGCTGTCATGGAATGTTAATGGGCTGGGTCACAAAATCAAGCAGGGTCTTGAACATAAAGCCTTATCATGCGGCTGATTTGGTGTTTCTTCTGGAGACGCATATGCTTGGTATGAATGTACCTGTGTTGAATAGAGGCAAACATAAAGTATTGGGACATGCTGGTTATACTACGGGGTTTAGGGGAGTGGCCATTTAGGCTCACAAATATCTCCCTTTTGAAATGACTAAAGGTTGGAGCAATACATTAGGCCCTTATGAAGCAATAGTGGGCCGCTGAGAGTTGGTGTTTATTAATACATATGTTCCTTCTGGTCGCTAATCGGATACTTTACAAGTATTAAGTAGGGTAGTGACAGAGATCCCACAGGCCTTGATGATTATGGAGAGATATTTTAATATGTTAATGGATACCTCTGCGGATAGGACATATATGAAACAAGTGCGAATATCACATGTGGGGAAACTTAGTGGATTAATTCGGGTGATGGGAATTGTGGATATATGGCATTCCCTGAACCCTCACTATCAAGCATACCTTTATTATTCGGAGACTCACAACATAAATCCCATATAGACTTAGGGCCCGATTCTGATGCGGGTTGGAAAAGCTTCCCGACTGAGGGCCTGATTCTGATGCGGTTAGGAAGGCCTCCTAATGGCATTTGCTCCTTCCAAATCGGATCGGGAACGTGTCTTCCCAACCCAGGGCCCAATTATGATGCGGTTAGGAACATATGCTCCCATTGAAGTCAATGGGAGTCCAACCAAATCGTATCTGGAAGCATCCGGATGCATCGTACTCCGTTGGTCGGACTCTCCCGATCCGAGTGGGTCGGAAACCATTTCCAAACCGATTCGGTCGGGAAGCTTTCCAACCCGCATCAGAATCAGGCCCAATATGTTTACTCCTGCATTGACACTACACAGATGTATAGACGAACAATTTACAGCGTGCAGTATCTCGGTTCATTCCCCCTAGAGATTAGAATACACGCTCATAACGTGAGACAGATGGGAATCTGGAGGATGGCAGCTTGGCACCTAATTCTCCAAGGAAGTGGAGAGATTTACCTGAGTAACAGATAACTACTTTAAAGCAAATAGTGAGACGGACATGGATGAGACTGTCAAATGGGAGGCATATAAGGCGACATTAAGAGGAGAGATAATAGCTGGAGAAGTGGCAGATAAAAGAAAGAGAGACAAAGAATGCAAAGATTTGGAAATGGAGATAAGGCGCTTAGAGGATAGACAAACCAACTCACAAATGGATAACATAACTCCACAACTAGAACAAAGAAGGGTAGAATACAAGGCGACAGTCACAAACGAGGTTAAAGTAGTATATCGCTCACAACAACAGAGAATATATGAGGGGGGAGTTAAGGTGGGGAACCTGCTTGCATTGTTAGCGACTGGGGAGAGTGCGAGTTCACAAATCACAGAGATGATAAACCTGCAAGAGGAAAATACACACTAGCGAACATATAGCGGAGACTGTGGCAGGTTATTTGCAGGAATTCTACTGGGGACTAGTAATTATATGGATGCGGAATTACAGGCCTTTGTGTATGACTGCCCCTGCAGGAAACTAGACCGGACGAAAGCGCTAGAATTAGAAGCAGATCTTACAGAAGAAGAGCTAGAGAAAGCGAAGACACAATTACAATCTGGTAGAACCCCGGGTCGTAATGGACTACTGGTGGAAGTCTTTCATCATATGACTAGGACAGTAGTGCCTCCCATACACAGGTTGTATAATAAAGCTTATGAAAAAGGGATAATGCCTGGGAATCTAAGGATAGCAATAGTAATTCCTATCCTGAAGCCTGGGAAACCACTGGATAGATGGGATTCATATAGACTGATGTCACTGGTGCATGTAGACGCTAAGATATTGGCAAAGGCACTAACGAACAGACTGAGGGGAGTGATACTAGACCTGATACACCCAGACCAAAATGGGTTTATGCAGCAAAGTTCGACCCAGTTAAATATTAGAAGATTATACAATAATCTGACGGTGGTGACAGGGCTGCAGGTCCTGCTGGCTGTGGCCTCTCTAGATACTCATAAAGCATTTGATTCAGTTGAGTGGCTTTATATGTTTGCAGTATTAGCAAAAATGGGATTTGGTCCAAAATTTCTAAAATGCCTTCATTTTATATACAGAGATTACAACAAACAGGGAATAACCCTATTTCCCAAACCTGGGGTAAGTAAACAATATTAGAGCTACAATGGTTCGAGAAAAAGCTATATATATATCGAAAAAATATATATTTGCAATCAAAAATTCATGCAAATTAATTACTTAAAAATAAGATGAAGAAATCAAAACAAAAAAATTAGGACAAAAAGATCTTCAAGGTGTACCCAACACGACAATTATTACAAAAATATGTTCTTTACTACAATTAAAAATGCGAAAAGACAATTACAAAAACATGGTGCTCACATAATAACACAAAAACACATCATTCATAACATAGTATACATACAGTGCAAGACAAAAAACAATGGCAAAAAGGGAACAATTTTTTAAACAAAAATCAGTCCAACAAGTTACAGGAACAGAAAATGGCAGTCAATGCTTCCTTATAATTGTAATCCAATGGCATAATATTCAATTAATATATGCCACGCCCCAGAAAGAGGGAAGGTGAATGACATTCTATCCAATATATTTCCAATAGGGAGTGGAACGCGACAGGGATGTCCCCTGTTGCAACTATTGTTTGCATTAACCATAGAGCCGCTTGTGGAGTGGGTGAGACGCGACGCACCTATCGAAGGTTGGAGGTGGGATTCAGCATGGGAAGAGCGTATATCATTATACGCAGATGATGTACTGCTCTATTTGAGAGATCCAGATAAAAATTTAAATAGAATTAAATAAATATTTGCGCTTTTTGGGGAATATTTCAGACTTCATATTAATTAGGATAAATCGTTGATTTTCCCAATGGGCACCTGGGAGGCAAAAGAGTCTCTCCCACTCCTGTTACGGATCGAAAGGACGCATTTTAAATACCTGTGCCTTGGGATATCTAAGACTGCTAATATGCACTATGATGACAATATAGCACCCCTATTACGTAACCTTGGACAGGATGTCAAACATTGTGACGATCTGCCTCTTTTGCTGCTGGGAAATGCGGCTGTATTTAAAATGGTGGCACTCCCTAGATTTATTTATATATTGCAAAATACCCCCTATAGGATACCTAAGCAATTTTTAATGCAGTAGATACACTTTTGCAGACTCTTCTCTGGCAGGGTGGCACCCTGAGAATAGTGCTTGCTAATTTACGGTACTCTACATGGGAGGGAGGGATAACTCTCCCTAATGTGAAGGGGTATTATGAAGCGATGCAAGTATCTATAATTAACATTTGGGCCTTTGCACTGTTGACTTATCCAACGTTTCGAATGGATAGGAAAATGATGGGAGAGAAAGGTTATCTACGTGTCCTATATGGAAAGAATTTAGGGAGGAGGCTTTCCCAGTCAAAAGACTGCCAGTGAAACTGTGGCATGAGTTACATAGAGTAATGGGTTGCAAAGGTAGACTGACTCCGGGGACCCTATGGTGGCTGGGAACAAGGCTCTGAGAAATCACTAAACTGTAAGGTTTAGACAATGGGACCTCTTTAGAATAAGTACATTAGCGTATGTGTGAGACGCAAATGGAATGGCTCCATTCTCACATTATCAAATGCAGCCTTCTCAAATATTTAGTTGCGACAGGCCATGAAAGCATACATCACACCCAGAGATGAAACTATGGAGTCCTCCTCACTAGAATATAGGTTATTTAAATAGACTCCCTAGAAAAGAAAATTATTTTGCTTACATATCAGACTCTAAGAAATAAATGGCAGACTGATATTGGAGAGATGGAAGATGAAGATTGGACAGAGGCATTACAATTCACTAAACTTGTAGCGATCAAAGCCTGTTATAAGCTAATGCAACTTAAAATCCTATGTAGAGTTTATTATACTGGAGTACACTATCGAGAAAATATCTGATCCCTCTTGTTTACGACAATGCAGACAATCAGGTACCTTCCTCCATACAATGTGGGAGTGGAGATAGAGACAAATGCGCCACGGGCTTTATTAGGTATATGGATTGATTCTGATGCCACTTCGTACTAACAAACTCTCATTAATTTGGGGTTCCTTCTGGCTAAGAGGGAGATAGCACGTAGATGGGGAGTGGCTGGGACTCCAAAGATAGAAGATTGGAAAAGGGAGATGGAGATGGATCTGAGTTACACACAGGAAAAAGGAATATATAAAGCTAGAGGATGCCCTAAGGATTTTGACAAAGTATGGAAAGGATGGTCTTGGGACACATGTTTAATTGAATTGCCGGAGACTTGGGGGGGCATGAGGTGGAGTAGGGGAGGGAGATGAGGGAAGGATGGGACAGTTTTGTTATTTCTGTATGCTATATGATTAACAAATCAACAAAATGCTTAACAAAAAAAAAGAAGGGAGAACATGTAGAAAGAAGAAATAACGAGGAGAAATAAAGATATTTCTCCTCATTACGCATCTGTTGAGAAAGTGTTCCATTTTGATGCAATCCCAGGTTTACTAACCTTAGTTAATCTGTTATTGTCTCAAAATCCATGGCTAGATGCATGGGAACGCCCATGCTCTACCCATGGAACACCTTCCCAATGCAGAGTAACGCAAGGAAGCGATTTACGCTACCTTGCTTTAATCTGGATTTACTAAACCATGCAGAGCAATGCAAGCCAGCTTTGCATGGCTAAGTAAATCCCACATAAGGACTTGCATTGCCTTTCGCCACCTTGTGTGATCTAAGGACAAGGCAAGCCCTTTGTAAATCTGGGCCATTTCTGGTCACTTGGTCTCTCTGAAGTCAGGAGTCCTTCCTAAATTTTGTATCCCTGTAGCAGGCAAATAGGTGCTCAGCCACTTAATCGTTGGAGAGCAGTTCCTGGGTGTCTGCATGAGTGAGGGTTCTTCAGTCTTTTTCTTTCACTACAGCCTCCTTTATTTATATGTAGTCTTTCCACTTTCAGGGATGGTCTGAGGAAATGGTGGTGAGGTGAAATATTTCACCCTGTGCATTAGCTGGTGATTGGAGAATTTTCACATCCGATCCTGTCTAATTTCCCACCTTTGGACCACCTTCTTTTGCAGCACTTCTTCTCGGCTTTACTGCAAAAATTCCAAGTAAACCCTAAATTCATAATGGCTAATCCCTTCTTCAATCTGAAGGGGCTCTGGATCCCCCTAAGCCACTCCCCCTTTTAGATGAGGTTGGAACCCGATAGTCTAGGAGTGCAAGTCAAAGGAGGAAGTGTGAAGACTATCCTTTATTCTGACAACTGTTCCTCTCCTCTCCAAGATAGCTAACCCCTTTTAAGAGGCCAGTTGCTGACAACACTCCTCCATTACTGGGTGAAGATGTTAAAGCCCCTGTTCTCTGGAAAGCAGGGTTGTTAACTCTACCCAGGAATGTATACTGAGCCTCTGAAAGTGACATGGGTGGCAAAACTAGTTCTAACCCAGTTTTGACATAGACAGCACAAAGTAAATTTTTTTAAAGTTACTTTCCCACTTAGGTTATTTAAACTCAATTTTTGTCATTGAATTCGATTTTTAGGACTGAACAGAAAGTAACTTTGACTCACTTGGCTAGCAGGTACAAAACAGGAGGATATAAAACAATGGTCTTAATTACACCTAGGCCTGTTTATAGAAAATCTAGCTTAACCTACCTAGTGAAAGCATGCTTTGGGTATTTATTTGGAGAATGATAAGAATACAATTCCCAAAATATCAAGTTGCCTTACTATTGTGTAAAAAATATAATTAATATAAAAATATCAAGGAGCGGAATATAGAAAGTAAGAATATCATTTTGTATGTATAGAATATAGGGG
This sequence comes from Calotriton arnoldi, assembly GCA_963921515.1. Taxonomy (NCBI): domain Eukaryota; kingdom Metazoa; phylum Chordata; class Amphibia; order Caudata; family Salamandridae; genus Calotriton; species Calotriton arnoldi. The sequence continues at coordinate 4,046,279 of CAWUFW010000554.1, read as the reverse complement.
CATATTAGCAAGACCGGCGATAAAATTATCGCCGTTTTAGCGGCAGGAAACTGCCGCTAAAACGGCGATAATGGGCTTGCTAATATGCGTTATGGAATTCCAATAGAAGCCCAGGTTAGATGTCCTGCACATCTAACCTGGGCTTCTATTGGAATTCTATAACGCATATTAGCAAGCCCATTATCGCCATTTTAGCGGCAGTTTCCTGCCGCTAAAACGGCGATAATTTTAACGTGGGTCTTGCTAATATGCCCCATAATTTTTCAAACTTTTGTTATATATAATATTGTTTACTTTCATATAGTTGAATTAATAACATTTTCCAAATAATTTAACATATAGTAATTATTATATTAATATTAAGTGCTAGTGTTATTAATATAATAGTTTATTTTTTAGTATAGTTTCTTATTTATAAGGTGTAATTTCATATGTTTTACATTTAATTCGTAATTTATAATTTACCAGTGGGTTGTTGGGTTTGTACGGGAACCAGGTGGTAAGATATTTAAATTATAAATTATTATTTTTTATTTTAAATTAATTTTTATGCCAATGATACATCTAAGTGGTAATTAATTATGTATATTATTTAAGTGATTTACTTAAATTGGGCCCTTAGTTTTTCATGATAATTAAAGATTTATTTAGTATATCAATATGTAAATTATTTAAATTTTTGTTATGTTAATTATTTGTTGTATTTTAATTAAATGTTAATTTATTTATAAGTGTATTCACTAATAAACTGTAAAATACATTTACATTTTACATTTGTTATTGGTTTTTTATTTTATTTGTTTTATTTAATTACTATTTTAATGTTATTGTTTTATTTAAAATTTATTTTACATTTTTAGGGGGTTGGTGTTTCATTTGGTAGTAGGAAGGAAAGAGTTTTTTTTAATGTATACATTTTTGTTTTCTATATCTCAGTTTTTCAATTGTATTTATTACAAAAGCATATCTTTTTATTGACTATGTTTTACAAATGTTATATTGTTAGGTATTTCATTGTTTTTTAGCATTGATTAGGAACTGGAATGGTATATCTAACCCTTCCAAAGTTCAACACTTTCCTACTGCTGTTTAGTTTGGAGTGGGGCTAGTAAATATAACCCCTCCAAAGTCCACCTATTTCCCTACTGTTGCTTATGTGGGAGTAGGCATAGTAAATCTAACCCGACAAAGTCCAACACTTTCCATGACTTTGCTTAGTTGGAGTGGAAATAGTAAATCTAACCCATTCAAAATCCAACACTTTCCCTATTTTTGCTAATGTGTGAATAGGTTTAGTAAATCTACACCCTCCAAAGTCCAACACTTTCCTTGCTGTTGCTTAAATTAGAGAGGGAATAGTAAATCTGAGCCCTCCAAAGTCTATCACTTTCCCAAATGTTGCTTAGCTTGGAGTGGGAAAAATAATTCTAACTCCTCAAAATCCAACAATTTCACTATTGTTGCTCAGATTAGAGAAGGAATCGGAAATCTAACCCCTCAAAAGTCAAACACATTCCCTACTGTTGCTTTTGTTGGAGTGGGAACAGTAAGCCAACCCCTCCAAAGTCCAACACTTGCCCTATTTTTGATTACAGTAGAGTTAGAATAGTAAATCTAACCCCTCTAAAATCCAACACTTCCCCTGCTTTTGCTTACATTGAGGAGGGAATAGTAATTCTAACTGCTCCAAAGATCAACACTTTTCAACTTTTTCTTACATTGGAGTTAATATAGTCAATCTGACTCCTTTGAAGTCCAACACTTTTGTTATTTTTGTTTATTTTTAATTGTTATTTCTTCTTTGCTTTCTTTAATGTGTACATTACTTATGAAACAAATACATTTCCGTTGAATGTTATTTTTTAAATCTATTTTTTTTAATTGTGATATTTGTTTTTAATAATATATATGATTTTAAAATTATTGGTAATATTCATGTGTTTAAAATGTTTGAATATTGTTTTTATATTTTGTAAGTGTGTATATATATATATATCACTGAAAAAACCATAGGTTTCAGGCACGTTATAGTTAGAAATTAGCATTTAAAAAACCTTAGAAATTCACTGAAAAAACCATAGGTTTTAGGGAAAGTTATAGTTAGTTGGACATTTCACTCGTACAAAACCAGAGAAATTCCCCCGTTATAGTTAGTTCAGCTAACTATAACTCGCGCCCCCGCAATGCACTGCTGATGACGTCACATATGACATCACTCATGACATGGTCAGTGACATTACTGATGACATCTCAAATGACATCACTGATGACATCACTGATGACATCACTGATGACATCATCTAGTGACTGTGTGTTTCTGTAAAGTTTAAATATGTTTAATATATATAGGGAAAGACGTATTGAAGAATGAGTGGGTGTATAAGTGTCTGAATGGATGATTTAGTAGGTGTGTGACTGACTCTATAAGTGAGTGATTAAATGTATCTTACTGAATGCACGGGTTAGTGACTAAACTGTGTGAATGTCTGTATCCGTCTTTCTGTTGGTGTGTAAGCAGCTACATGGGTTTGTGAATAGCTACATGAGTGTCTATATGGGTTATTGATTGGTTGTCTGAGTATCTGTATGGATGCCTGAGTGTTTGTATGGGTGGGGTGTGTGTGACTCTGTGCATAGATGTGTGAGTGGGTGATTCACTGGGTGCATGGTTTCAAGAGTGCATCTGTGATGGACTGTATGGGTGTGTGAGTGTGTGTATGGGTGTGTGAGTGAGTGAATGTATATCTCAATGGTACATGTGTGAGTAACTACATATGTGAAAGGCAGTATATATGTGTGTTGGAATATATAAATAGCTATAAGTGAGAGTGTGTGATTATGAGAGTGACTGTATGGATGAGTGTGTGATTGTATAAGAGCGTAAGAATGTCCTAGTATTTGTATGAGTAAGTGAGCTGGTGTGTGTATAACTGTATAGGTGAGTAAATGGGAGTGTGATTAATTATTTGCATGACTGACTAGGTGTGTGAGTACCTCTATGGATGAGTGGTGGTGTGTGAGTGTCTATATAGGCGTATGAGTGCATATGATAGTCCTGTACTGAGTGATTGTAAGTATGAGTGACTGTACGGGTGAGTGAGTGGATATGTGTTTAGACCTAAGAATCAGTGAGTCGGTATGTAGTTATTGCTGCTGGAGTGTCTATGGTTTTGAGAATGGCAGTCTGTTATTTAGAGTTGGTGTATCAAAGGTTACATTAGGGTGTGAGAAGATGCATCAAATTATCACATGGATGATGTCATCAGTGATGTCATTTGAGATGTCATCAGTGATGTCATCAGTGATGTCACTGACCATGTCATGAGTGAGGTCATATGTGACGTCATCAGCAGTGCATTGCGGGGCGCGAGTTATAGTTAGCTGAACTAACTATAACGGGGGAATTTCTCTGGTTTTGTACGAGTGAAATGTCCAACTAACTATAACTTTCCCTAAAACCTATGGTTTTTTCAGTGAATTTCTAAGGTTTTTAAATGCTAATTTCTAACTATAACGTGCCTGAAACCTATGGTTTTTTCAGTGAATTTCAAAGGTTTTTTAAATGCTAATTTCTAACTATAACATGCCTGAAACCTATGGTTTTTAAGTGAATTTCAAAGGTTTTTTAAATGCTAGTTTCTAACTATGCCTACAGAGGTAGGACATGTGAAGAAAGAAGAAGAAAAGCGCAGAAAGAAGGAAGACAAATGCAGAAAGAGGCAACAGAAGTCCAGAAAGACGAAGAAAAGTGCAAGAAGAAGGAAGAGATGTGCAGAAAGAACCAACAGAGGAGTAGAAAGTACTCCTGTGCCCCCAACTTTTTGCTGATGGGTACTGGTGGTAACTGACTCTGTCTCTGGTGGTAAAAGACACTTAGAATACAGTGAAAACACCTACATACACTAGGGAACACTATGCGTTGGGGTACCCCTGTGATTAGCATGACCTCCTCTGTATTTGCCATGAGTTAGTGCCTGGGTCATTGGATGAGTACATGGGTACTGACTGGATGATTAGAGTACTGCAAGGAGAGTGGATGGTGACTTTATAAGTGCTTGTGTTTTGGCGGAGTGATTGGATAAGTACATGGTGCTCGCTGGTTGATTGGAGGAGTGCATGGGTAGTGACAGGGCGATGGCTGGACTGCATCAGTAGTGCTCAGGGTAAGTTGGAGGATTAATTCCCCTTGAATCCTGAGGGTCCCTATTTGATAAAAGCCCTGGCGGTGGCGGTCCCCGGGGCTTGGGGGCCTTGGAGGCCCCCCAAACATTAAAAAACAAGCCCCGGGAGGTGGAGGTCCCCGGGGCTGCGGGGGCCCCGTGGGCCCTGCATATATTTGTTGGCAATGCCCCCGGGTCCTGGCCCACCCGGGGGTCTCAATTAAATGAAGCGCGATATCGCGCGCTTCATTTTTTTTGTATTTCGGCGGGATTCGCTACCCCAGTGCGAATTTGGCCAATTTCGTTTTAAAAAAATGCTTTTTTTGGCCCTGGGGGTCCTTGTGGGACCCCCTGAGCAGGCCTAGGGGGTCAGGGTGTTTCTTCCCTGCCCCCTTTTCTTCTTTTTCACCTTTGTTTCCCTGTTTTCTTGTGACTCGGTTCTACCGAGTCACAAGATGGCTGCCAACACTTCCTGGTTTGGAGTGTTGGCAGCCAATTAAAATGAAGCTCGTGGTCGGGAGGGTTCCCGGATCCACTGCGCCTCTAGATATCGATATTTATTTTTTTACAATTTCTCAGCAACTACCGAACGGATTTACACCATTTTTAAAAAGGTCGCTTTCTGAGCCAAGCAGTTCTCAAATAGCGACAAAGCACTTTTGAATTATTTGTTATCTCTATGTTTTTTTATCCAGTTGACCACTTGATTAAATGTTACGCTTAGGGGAGAAAATGTGGTGTTACCAAGTTGGAGTTTCTGCTTCAGCTCGTCATTCTGTGATTCTGGTCAAATCGCTTAATCTCCCCATGCCTACAACCAAAATGAGTTTGTCCTTATATGATGTAACCAATGCTCATGTAAAGCACTCCAATATCTGACCAGCCTGCACTATATAAAATTGCAAAAAAACAAAGGGTAAAAAGTGTTTTCCACACTTCTGTCATTGGGCTATACGTGGGCTACATCTGGGTGATATTTGTGCTACATTTGGGCTCATTTTTCTCTGGTGGCCATCTTGGGAGACTTCAATTACATTCATTAAACTTTATTTGATCTGATTTAGAAACACAGATCATAAAAGTGTACATAAAAACAGTAAATCCTCTTTCTTAATACAATACAGTGAGAATTAATTAAAACCAGTAGGTAAAAACGGGTGTTACAAAGCCCGGTTCAGAGCAACTTCAGGTTAACAGAATAGTAAAGTTCAATGTTTCGCAAGATCAATCTCATGTACTTCGTGCAAAATACGCAATAAGGGGTCCAAGTAAGATGCAACGCTCCAATGCTTGACCAGTCTGCACTATATAAAACTGCAAAAAAACTAAAAATAAAAAGTGTTTTCCACACTTCTGTCATTGGGCTATATGAGGGCTACATGTGGGTGATATTTGTGCTATATTTGGGATCTTTTTTCTCTGGTGGCCATCTTGGGATACTTATTTGTTATGAAGTTTCCTAATTTCCTCATTTACTGCAGTCTCCTCAGTAGGAAATGCTTTCAGTTTTTACTTTGATTCCATCAAGAAGGCATTCAGATGTGTCACACATTTGCCATAAATTCAGAATGTTACCACTCTAGTTGCTCATTAGATCACTGTAGTAAAGCTACTGCTCACCAGGGAGTTAACTGGAAGTCTACTGCTGGTTTTGAAAGTGATTGTTTCAGTCTGCATGTCAGAATTTTCTAATGAAATAGAAGAGGATTTGAGATCTCACTTAAAACATGCCCTAATGTTTCTTTCTGCAGAACTAACCATAATTTCTATGGCAAAATGAACCCCCTCATTTTTTTCCTTTTTAAATTAAATGTTTTAAGTGTTACCGGTTTATTCCAATCAAGATGACTTCAGGTGTGCCATAATTTTGTCATAAGTAAGACTGTTAGCGCTCTAGTTGTTCTTTAGAACACTCTGGGAAGCTGCAGTAGAACACAAAGGAATCAACTGGCAGGCTGCTCCTATTGAAATATAACAGGAAGATATTTGTAATCTCACTTAAAACATATCCTAATATTTCTTTCTACAGCACTAACCATAATTTCTATGACAAAATGAACCCCCTCATTTTGTACCTTTTTAAATTAAATGTTTTAAGTGTTACCGGTTTATTCCAATCAAGATGGCTTCAGGTGTGCCATAATTTTTTCATAAGTAAGACTGTTAGCGCTCTAGTTGTTCTTTAGAACACTCTGGGAAGCTGCAGTAGAGCACAAAGGAATCAACTGGCAGGCTGCTCCTGTTGAAATATAACAGGAAGATATTTGAGATCTCACTTAAAACATGTCCTAATTTTTCTTTCTACAGCACTAACCATAATTTCTATGACAAAATGAACCCCATCATTTTGTTCCTTTTTAAATTAAATGTTTTAAGTGTTACCAGTTTATTCCAATCAAGATGGCTTCAGGTGTGCCATACTTTTGTCATAGGTAAGGCTGTTAGCGCTCTAGTTGTTCTTTAGAACACTCTGGGAAGCTGCAGTAGAACACAAAGGAATCAACTGGCAGGCTGCTCCTGTTGAAATATAACAGGAAGATATTTGAGATCTCACTTAAAACATCCTAATTTTTCTTTCTACAGCACTAACCATAATTTCTATGACAAAATGAACCCCATCATTTTGTTCCTTTTTAAATTAAATGTTTTAAGTGTTACCAGTTTATTCCAATCAAGATGGCTTCAGGTGTGCCATACTTTTGTCATAGGTAAGGCTGTTAGCGCTCTAGTTGTTCTTTAGAACACTCTGGGAAGCTGCAGTAGAACACAAAGGAATCAACTGACAGTCTCTGCCCTTGTTGGATTTACATGTTTTACTGAGAATGTCAGACTTCATTCTCACATGACTGAGAAAGATAATGTGAATTTACAGAAAATATGCTCTCATTTTAGCTTCTGGAGCACCTTCCAAACCTCTGTGGGACAAGCATGAGAAAATTGTTTTCTCTCAAACATGATTCATGAAATCCCAGCAGAAGGTTTTTCACAGGGTAAAATCACCCTAGAACACACCACAATTCCTAAAATTAGTATGGTACCATCAACAAATGAATTCTAATGTAACTAAAGTCTGTTATCACCCTTTATAGTTCTCCTTTTGGTGACCCTCAAAATCTTCTATTCACTACAATGCATTTCATTGGGGTGCTATCATGTATATTGGTCCCAAGATGGCTGCCAACACTTCTTGGATGAAGTGCTGACAGCCAATCAGATCTCACGATGACATGTGTGGTTAGGCTCCGCCCAGATATATATAGTTCTTTTTCCTTTAATATTTAAAAAACTACAGAACGGATTTACACCATGTTTGAAAAGGTCGCTTTCTGAGCCAAGCAGTACCTTTATGCCAAATTTGGGGTAAATCCGTTCAGTAGTTTCCGCTGTAGCCTTGCACAAAGTTCCCTATAGGAAATTGATTTTTTGACTTATTTTTTGAATTTCTCAGCAACTACTGAACGGATTTACACCATTTAACAAAAAGGGCTCTTTCTGAACCAAGGGCTACCTTTTTGCAAAATTTGGTGTAATTCCGTTCATCAGTTCGGGCTGTAGCTTTGTCTAAAGTTTCCTATGGAAAATAACATGGAGAAAACACGTTTTGGGACCCCCCTTTTTTCTCGGACCCCGCTTGCCGAATCACCCCGAAACGTTCAAGATAGGAGCGGACTGGAGCGCCCCACGAGTTTTGAAAATTTCGCGAAGAAACGTCGACCGGCGCCAAAGTTATTGGGAATAGAATGTTGTGAATTTCCTATGGAAAATAGGTCCTAACTATAACTACCTACTGGCGACCGCCAGTAGGTAATATATTCACTGAAAAAACCACAGGTTTCAGGGACATTATAGTTAGTTGGACATTTCACTCGTACAAAACCAGAGAAATTCGGCCACAATCACTCATTCTCACATATAGTCATTTATATACTCCAACACTCACATATACTGCCTTTCACATATGTAGTTACTCACACATGTACCACTGAGACATCCATTCACTCACCAACACACCCATACACACACTCACCCACCCATACAGCCCTTCCCAGATGTACTCTTGAACCCATACACCCAGTGAATCACCCACTCACACATCTATGCACAGAGTCACACACCCCCCACCCACCCACACAGACACTCAGGCACCCATACAGATACTCAGACAACCAATCAATAACCCATATAGACACTCATGTAGCTACTCACCAACCCATGCAGCTGCTTACACACCAACTGACAGACTGATACAGACATTCACACAGTTTAGTCACTAACCCATGCATTCAGTAAGACACGTTTAATCACTCACTTATACAGTCAGTCACGCACCTACTAAATCATCCATTCAGACACTTATACACCCACTCATTCTTCAATACACCTTTGCACATATAACTATATAAAACATATTTGAACTTTACAGAAACACACAGTCACTGGATGATGTCATCAGTGATGTCATTTGAGATGTCATCAGTGATGTCATCAGTGATGTCACTGACCATGTCATGAATGATGTAATATGTGACGTCATCAGCAGTGCATTGCGGGGGCGCGAGTTATAGTTAGCTTAACTAACTATAACGGCCGAATTTCTCTGGTTTTGTACGAGTGAAATGTCCAACTAACTATAACGTCCCTGAAACCTGTGGTTTTTCCAGTGAATTTCTAAGGTTTTTAAATGCTAATTTCTAACTATAACGTCCCTGAAACCTGTGGTTTTTTCAGTGAATTTCTAAGGTTTTTTAAATGCTAATTTCTAACTATAACGTCCCTGAAACCTATGGTTTTTTCAGTGAATTTCTAAGGTTTTTTAAATACTAATTTCTAACTATAACGTCCCTGAAACCTGTGGTTTTTCCAGTGAATTTCTAAGGTTTTTTAAATGCTAATTTCTAACTATAACGTCCCTGAAACCTGTGGTTTTTTCAGTGAATTTCTAAGGTTTTTAAATGCTAATTTCTAACTATAACGTCCCTGAAACCTATGGTTTTTTCAGTGAATTTCAAAGGTTTTTAAATGCTAATGTCTAGCTATGCCTACAGAGGTACGACATGTGCAGAAAGAGGAAGAAAGGCACAGAAAGAAGCAAGAGAAATGAAGAAAGAGGCAACAGAAGTCCAGAAAGACGAAGAAAAGTATAGAAAGAAGCAAGAGATATGCAGAAAGAACCAACAGAGGTGCAGAAAGAGGCCTTGTTGCAAAGTCATCCTGTGCCCCCAACTTTTTGCTGATTGGTACTGGTGGTAACTGACTCTGACTAACCAGGCCCGGAGCCAGTGCTATGCTGAAAGACACTTAGAATACAGTGAAAACACCTACATACACTAGGGTACACTATGGGTTGGGGTACCCTTGTGATTGGCATGACCTCCCCTGTAAGGCCCTAGTGCATAATAGGGCAGGGGGATTAAAACTACCTCTAACTCAGAGGTGCAGAAGGAGGCAAGAGAAGTGCAGAAATAAGCAACAGAGGTGCCGAAAGAGGCAAGAGAGGTGCAGAAAGAAGCAAGTGAAGTGCAGAAAGAGGCAAGAGAGGTGCAGAAAGAGGCAAGAGAGGTACAGAAAGAGGCAACAGAGGTGCATAAAGACGCAAGAGAAGTGCAGAAACGAGCAAGAGAAGTGCAGAAAGAGGCAAGAGAATTGCTGAAAGAAGCAACAGAGGTGTAGAAGAAGCAGGAGAAGTGCAGAAAGAGGCAAGTGAGGTGCAGAAAGAAGCAAGAGCAGTGCAGAAAGAACCAACAGAGGTGCAAAAGAAGGCAAGAGGGGTGCAGAAAGAAGTAGGAGAGGTGCACAAAGAGGCAAGAGAGGTACAGAAAGAGGCAGCAGGGGTACAGAAAGAAGGAAGAAAAGTGCAGAAAGAGGCAAGAGAATTGCTGAAAGAAGCAACAGAGGTGTAGAAAGAAGCAAGCGAAGTGCAGAAAGAGGCAAGTAAGGTGCAGAAAGAAGCAAGAGCAGTGCAGAAAGAACCAACAGAGGTGCAGAAAGAGGGAAGAGGGGTGGAGAGAGAGGCAAAAGGGGTGCAGAAAAAGGTAGGGGGGTGCACAAAGAAGCAAGAGAGGTACAGAAAGAGGCAGGAGGGGTGCAGAAAGAAGGAAGAGAAGTGCAGAAAGAAGTAACAGAGGTGCTGAAAGAGGAGCAAAGGGTGCAGAAAGAGCAAGAGAAGTGCAGAAAGAGGCAACAGAGGTACAGAAAGAGGCAGGAGAGGTGCAGAAACAGGCAGGAATGGTACAGAAAGAGGGAACAGGGGTACAGATAGAGGCAAGAGAGGTGCAGAAAGAAAAAAGAGGGGTGCAGAAAGAGGCAAGAGATCTGCAGAAAAAAGCAACAGAGGTGCTGAAAGAGGCAAGTGAGGTGCAGAAAGGGGCAAGAGATCTGCAGAAAAAAGCAACAGAGGTGCTGAAAGAGGCAATTAAGGTGCAGAAAGAAGCAAGAGAGGTGCAGAAAGAGGCAATAGAAGTGCAGAAAGAAGCAGCAGAGGTGCAGAAAAAGGCAAAAGGGGTGCAGAAAGGGGCAACAAAAGTGCAGAAAGAGGCAAGAGAGGTGCAGAAACAGGCAGGAAAGGTGCAGAAAGAGCGAACAGGGGTGCAGAAAGAGGCAAGAGAGGTGCAGACAGAGAAAAGAGGGGTGCAGAAAGAGGCAAGAGATCTGCAGAAAAAGCAACAGAGGTGCTGAAAGAGGCAAGTGAGGTGCAGAAAGAGGCGAGATCTGTAGAAAAAAGCAACAGAGGTGCTGAAAGAGGCAAGTGAGGTGCATAAAGTAGCAAGAGAGATGCAGAAAGAAGGAAGAGAAGTGCAGAAAGAAGTAACAGAGGTGCTGAAAAAGTCAAGAGAGGTGCAGAAAAAAGCAAGAAAGGTGCTGAAAGAGGCAAGTCAGCTGCAGAAAGAAGCAAGAGAGGTGCAGAAAGAGGCAATAGAAGTGCAGAAAGAAGCATCAGAGGTGCACAAAGATGCAGGAGAGGTGCAGAAAGAGGAGAGAGAAGTGCAGAAAGAAGCAAAAGAGGTGCTCAAAGAGGCAAGAGGGATGCAGAAAGAGGCAAGAGCAGTGCAGAAAGAACCAAGAGAAGTCCAGAAAGAAGCAACAGAGGTGCAGAAGGAGGCACGAGGAGTGCAGAAAGAAGGATGAGAAGTGCAGAAAGAAGCAACAGAGGTGCTGAAAGAGGCACGAAGGGTGCAGAAAGAGTCAAGAGAAGTGCAGAAAGAAGCAACAGAGGTACAAAAATAGGCAAGAGTGGTGCAGAAAGAGGGAAGAGAGGTGTAGAAAGAGGCTAGGGAGTTGCACAAAGAGGGAAGATGAGTGCAGAAAGAGGCAAGAGGGGTGCAGAAACAGGCAAGAGAACTGCAGAAAGAGGCAAGAGAATTGCTGAAAGAAGCAACAGAGGTGTAGAAAGAAGCAAGAAAAGTGCCGAAAGAGGCAAGTGAGATGCAGAAACAGGCAAGAAAGAGGGAAGACGAGTGCAGAAAGAGACAACAGGGTTGCAGAAAGAAGCAAGACAGATGCAGAAAGAAGCATACAAAGTGCAGAATGAAGCAACAGGGGTGCAGAAAGAAGCAAGAGAAGTGCAGAAAGAAGCAACAAAGGTGCAGAAAGAGGCAAGAGAACTGCAGATAAAGGCAAGAAAAGTGCAGAAAGAGGCTAAAGAGGTACATAAAGAGACAACAGGGGTGCAGAAAGAAGCAAGACAGGTGCAGAAAGAAGCATGGAAAGTGCAGAATGAAGCAACAGGGGTGCAGAAAGAGGCAAGAGAAGTGTAGAAAGAAGCAAGTGAGGTGCAGAAAGAACCAAGAGAGGTGCAAAATGAGGCAAGAGAGGTGCAGAAACAGGCAAGAGAAGTGCAGAAAGAGGCAAGAGAATTGCTGAAAGCAGCAACAGAGGTGTAGAAAGAAGCAAGAAAAGTGCAGAACGAGGCAAGTGAGATGCAGAAACAGGCAAGAAAGGTACAGAAAGAGGGAAGACGAGTGCAGAAAGAGACAACAGGGGTGCAGAAAGAATCAAGACAGGTGCATAAAGAAGCATGGAAAGTGCAGGATGAAGCAACAGGGGTGCAGAAAGAGGCAAGACAAGTGCAGAAAGAAGCAACAGAGGTGCAGAAGGAGGCAAGAGAACTGCAGAAAGAGGCAAGAGAGTTGCAGAAACAGGCAAAAGAGGTACAGAAAGAGGGAACAGAGGTGCAGAGACAAGAGAGGTGCAGAAACAGGTAAAAGGGGTGCAGAAAGAGGCAAGAGGTGTGCAGAAATTTGCAAGAGAGGTGCAGAAAGAAGCAAGAGCAGTGAAAAAGAACCAACAGAGGTGCAAAAAGAGGCAAGTGAGGCGCAGAAGGAGGCAAGAGAACTGCAGAAAGAGGCAAGAGAGTTACAGAAACAGGCAAAAGAGGTACAGAAAGAGTGAACAGGTGGGCAGACTTAGGCAAGAGAGGTGCAGAAAGAGGGAAGAGGGGTGCAGAAAAAGGCAAGAGTGATGCAGAAATTTGGAACAGGGGTGCAGGAAGAAGCCAGAGCAGTGCAGAAAGAACCAACAGAGGTGCAGAAAGAGGCAAGAGGGGTACAGAAAGAAGCAAGTGAAGTGCAGAACGAAGCAAAAGAGGTGCAGAAAGAACCAACAGAGGTGGGAAAATAGGCAAGAGGGGTGCAGAAAGGGGTAGGAGAGGTGCACAAAGAGGCAAGAGGGGTACAGAAAGAGGCAGGAAGGGTGCAGAAAGAGGAAGAGAACAGCAGAAAGAAGCAACAGAGGTGCTGAAAGAGGCACGAAGGGTGCAGAAAGAGACAAGACAGGTGAAGAAAGAAGAAACAGAGGTACAGAAAGAGGCAAGAGTGGTGCTGAAAGAGGGAAGAGAGGTGTAGAAAGAGGCAAGAGAGTTGCACAAATAGGGAAGAGGGGTGCAGAAACAGGCAAAAGGGGTGCAGAAAGAAGCAAGTGAGGTGCAGAAAGAGGCAAGAGAGGTGCACAAAGAGGCAAGAGAGTTACAGAAAGAGGCAAGTGAAGTGCAGAAGGAGGCAAGAGAACTGCAGAAAGAGGCAATAGAGGTGCAGAAAGAGGCAAGTGAGGTGCAGAAAGAAGCAAGTAAGTGCAGAAAGAAGCAACAGAAGTGCAGAAAGAGGGAAGAGGGGTGGAGAGAGAGGCAAGAGGGGTGCCGATAGAAGCAAGACAGGTGCAGAAAGAAACAAAAGAAGTGCAGAAAGAAGGAACAGAGGTGCAGAAAGAGGCAAAAACGGTGCAGAAAGACGTAAGAGGGGTACAGAAAGAAGCAAATGAGGTGCAGAAAGAGGCAACAGATGTGCAGAAAGAGGGAAGAGAGGTGCAGAAAGTACAAGAGATTTGCAGAAAGAGGCAAGAGAAGTGCAGAGAAAGAAAGAAACGTGCAGAAAGAAGCAACAGAAATGCAGAAAGAGGCAAGAGAGGCGCAGAGAGAGGCGCAGAAGGAAGCAAGAGTGGCTTGCACACCATTAGTACCAATTTAACACCCACATTTAGCAATAAGTAACAGGTGACCATTCTAGGTTTGCAAAGGGCCTTCCACCACGCTGTAACACTTGTCGCTGCATTTTTGGTTTCGTTTGAGCTGTTTGAGCTAGAAACAAGTCTTTTTTTGTACAATTCTGCAGATTAGGGAGCAGATGATGAATTATGTGGCTAATGCAGAAAATGTATAATTGTGCGAAAGTCGGTGCAGCCAAACAGTCACATAATTCCAGTGGCCCTGCTCATAACTCTGACTAGGTCCACAAGTGCTCCTCAGTGATTCCTTCTTTTTTTGTCTCACTGAGTTCATAGTTGAGCTTCTATGGAAACGAGGAAGGCTAAACCTGAGGTTACCACTCCACAACACAGACTACCATACCACATAATTACTCTCCATAACACATAATCCCACTCTACATAATTCCTATACACTAAATACCACATACTTTCTATCCACATATTTTCACTGCACAACATACCACATAATTCCACTACACACAACGTACATCCACTCCACTCCAAAAAACATTAGTAAAAAACTTTTGCATTTACAACGCCAATAGCTCTAATTCTCGCAAATGCGAAACCTATTGCATTGCAAACACTTCTTTAACTAGTAGTCGCGTTTGCAGAGTGGTGGAGAAAGGGTGCTGGGCCTTCGACAAGCGCTCAGGAATTCCGTTGTGTAGGACTTATAGGAGGTACCAGGAGGGCTTCTTGGCCCCCAAAGTCCATCAGGAGTAAATTGGACTTCATCCCCCATCCCGTAGTCTGCCAGGAGGCGCGTTTGCAGAGTGGTGGAGAAAGGGGGGCATGGCCTCCGAAGACGTCTTAGCAATCCGACTGTGTGGGACTTACTGGAGGTAACAAGAGGGCAGTTGGCCCCAAGGACATCCTTGGGGGCCAACTACCCCTCCTATTACCTCCAGTAAGTCCCACACAGCAGGATTGCTAAGTTCTCATAGCAGGCCACGCCCCCTTTGCCCACCACTCTGCAAACGCGCTCCCTGGCGCGCTCTTGGATGGAGATTGAAGTCCCCTTCGCTGCTGGGGGTCCTTTAAGGGCCAACTAGCCTACCTCTTACCTCCAGTAAGCCCCACACAGTGGGATTGCTGAGAGGTGGACAAAGGCCACGCCCCCTTTCCCCACCACTCTGCAAACGCACCTCCTGGCGCGTTCTAAGTTGGGGTATTAAGTCCCCTTCATTCCTGTGGGTCCCTGGGGGCCAACTAGCCCACCAGGTACCTCCAGTAAGCGCCACACACCTGGATTGCTGAGAGTGGTCCAAGGCCATGCCCCCTGTTTACACCACTCTGCAAATGCGGCTCTTGGTGCACTGCTGCTCAAGGGATGAAGTCCACTTGTGTCCTGAGGTCCTCCGGACAGAAGTGGACCTCATCGCCCCACCAGCAGTGCGCCAAGAGGCAGAGTGGTGTAAAAAGGGGCGTGGCCTCGGATCACCTCTCTGCAATCCAGCTGTGTGGCGCTTACTGGAGGTACCTGGTGGGCTAGTTGGCCCCAGGAACCCTCAGTATTCAAGGGGACTTAATTCCCCAACTGAGAACGCGCCAGGGGGCGCGTTTGCAGAGTGGTGCAGGGAGGGGGCGGGGCCTCCGGCGAGATGCCGGCTTTTTTTATATATATTTTTAGAAAGAGGGCTGTGTGGTCCCCCTTCTTCTAGTATTTTTGGGGCCCTGGGGACCCCATCCCCCAGGGCCTGACCCTTTAAAAAAAAAAAAAAAAAACGGGCCTCTTTTTTTAAAAAATAATTAAAGGGGAGGGGGCCGAGTGGCCCCTCTCCTGGGCCACTATTGGCCCCGGGGACCCCATCCCCCGGGGCCTGGCCTCTTTTTTTATATGATTAAGTGCCCATGTGCGCACTGGTAGACCCTGGCGCAAATTAAGCAGTAGTTTAAAGTCTAAAATTGCCAAACTGATGTAGCAGCATGGTTGCCTGCTCCTAAAAGATGAAAGGCTGAGCGCCATAGAACACGTGGTCTCTGCAGCAGGCTCTCTTCACACTGAGCTGTCTGTCCATGTGGGCTTGTGCCTTAGCATCATTACACTCGCCCGTTTGTGTGTGGTGTGTTATAAAAGAGAAACAGCATATTCCCTAACGAGTCTGTTACACAGCACGCCCAAAGAGCAAGTGCTAATGATTAAGTGCCCATGTGCGCACTGGTAGACCCCGGCGCAAATTAAGCAGTAGTTTAAAGTCTAAAATTGCCAAACTGATGTAGCAGCATGGTTGCCTGCTCCTAAAAGATGAAAGGCTGAGTGCTTGAACACGTGGTCTCTGCAGCAGGCTCTCTTCACACTGAGCTGTCCGTCCATGTGGGCTTGTGCCTTAGCATCATTACACTCGCCGGTTTGTGTGTTGTGTGTTATAAAACAGAAACAGCATATTCCCTAACGAGTCTGCTACACAGCACGCCCAAAGAGCAAGTGCTAATGATTAAGTGCCCATGTGCGCACTGGTAGACCCCGGCGCAAATTAAGCAGTAGTTTAAAGTCTAAAATTGCCAAACTGATGCCGCAGCATGGTTGCCTGCTCCTAAAAGATGAAAGGCTGAGCGCTAGAACACGTGGTCGCTGCAGCAGGCTCTCTTCACACTGAGCTGTCTGTCCATGTGGGCTTGTCCCTTAGCATCATTACACTCGCCGGTTTGTGTGTTGTGTGTTATAAAAGAGAAACAGCATATTCCCTAATGAGTCTGTTACACAGCACGCCCAAAGAGCAAGTGCTAATGGGAGGGGGGCCGCGTGGCCCCCTTCCCTAGGCCACTTCTCGCCCCGGGGACCCCATCCCCCGGGGCCTGGCCACCCTTTATTTTTAATTTTAGAGGGGGCCGCGTGGCCCCCCTCCTCAGGCCACTTCTGGCCCCGGGGACCCCATCCCCCGAGGCCTGGCCTCACTGTTGGGGACCGTGGGGGGAGCCCCAATGCCCCCACGGTCCCAGCCGGCACACCGCCTCCTGCGGGAGCCGGCATTGCTTTTGCACAAGGGGAGCTGCTAACATGCAGCTCCCCTTGTGCATAAGCAATTCTGCTTCGGTTTTTGGAAGCGAGAGCAAGTTTCCTGTATTTAAATATAGAGTGCCCCGGGGAGGTGGTGGTCCCCGGGGCAGTGTGGGGGGGCTCGAGCCCCCCACACAATTATTTATTACAGCCCTGGGGAGGTGGCGGTCCCCGGAGCTTGGGGGGGCCCGCGAGGCCCCCCCGCCCTTATTTGAATGAAGCCCCGGGGAGGTGGCTGTCCCTGGGGTTTGTGGGGGCCTGCGAGGCCCCCCGCCCTTATTTTAATGAAGCCGCGGGGAGGTGGCGGTCCCCGGGGCTGCGGGGGGGCCGCGTGCCCCGTGAATAAATGAGAAAGCCCCGGGGAGGTGGCGGTCCCCGGGGCTGCGGGGGCCCCCGCGGGCCCCCGCTACATAAAT
The DNA here is from genome assembly GCA_963921515.1 of Calotriton arnoldi. Taxonomy (NCBI): domain Eukaryota; kingdom Metazoa; phylum Chordata; class Amphibia; order Caudata; family Salamandridae; genus Calotriton; species Calotriton arnoldi. The sequence goes on along the minus strand of CAWUFW010000554.1, from coordinate 4,029,225 downwards.
CAAATTGGCCCCGGGACCTGGCCCACCCGGGGGCTTTTAAAAATGAAGCGCGGGAGCCCCCGCTTCGTTTTTTAAATTTTCGGATGGATTCGCGCACCGACGCGACACTGCCCGAAATTTTTTTAAAAAATGCTTTTTTTGGGCCTGGGGGTCCCTGTGGGACCCCCTGAGCAGGCCTGGGTGGTCAGGGTGTTTTTACCCTGCCCCCTTTTCTTATTTTTTAATGTTTCTCTCACCTTTTTGATTTTCACTCGATGCCAGGCACAAGATGGCTGCCAACACTTTCTGGTTTGGAGTGTTGGCAGCCAATTAGAATGAAGCTCGTGCTGGGGAGGCGATGTGTGGTTAGGCTCCGCCCACATATCTATATTTCTTTTTCCTTTAATATTTCAAAAACTACTGAACGGATTTACACCATTTAAATAAAGGGCGCTTTCTAAACCAAGAGCTACCTTTTTGCCAAATTTGGTGTAATTCCGTTCAGCAGTTTGGGCTGTAGCCTGTTCCAAAATTTCCTATGGAAATTAACATGCAGAAAACGCGCTTTGGGACCCCCCTTTTTTCTCGGCTCCTGCTTCACGAATCACCCCGAATCTTTCAACGGAGAAACTGAGAGGGCCGACGCATTAGTTTTGAAAATTTCGCGAAGATTCGTCAAACGGCGCCAAAGATATTGGTAAATCAAAAACGCTTTTCCTATGGAAACTAGGTGCGAACTATAACTACCTACTGGCGACCGCCAGTAGGTAATATACATATTTATGTGTATAGATAGATAGATATATAATATATAAATTGTAATATTTACAATTAGATTTCATGTATGTTTTGGTTAGTAATATGTTTGTTCATTTTTACTTTTAGGTTATTGTATTATGTTTAATAATACCGAATTTTTATATTTTATAATTTAATAATAAAGATATATATATTAATTTACATTACTTAGTAAAACCATTTTTTTATTGCTAATTAGAATATTATTTTGCAGTTTCATATTTTTAATAAATTACTTGCAATGGTATATTGATTAATATTTCCATAACCCTACCTTTTTCTGATGTTATTCTGTACCCTTATATTTTCAACACAATATTTTGGTGCTTTACATTCAAAGTATGTAAACTCAACATGTTTATAGACTATTGTTTTGGCACAATAATCTCGTCTGTCACAGTTGTTGGCCTCAATATTCTGTCATACAACCATTTATTCAATGTGTTGGCACAAAATTCCTAATATGTGGCATACTACTTTTTCATATGTGAACCAACCAGCCCAGTGAACTTACAAGGCACACTTTAAGGTTCACTTATTAATATATCAAACAGAATTTTTACATGTAAAAGGCATTTTTTCTTTTCATCTATCACTGCAGTGATTTTAAACCTCAGCCCAGCCACAGCATAGTGATGCTTATGCAACCATGTATTTGCGTCATGTGCATGTGGCCAAAAGTACACACTGCAGTCCTAATATAACATTTAATTTCTACGCCATTGGTGCAATTTCCCCACTATGTACCGTGGCCTTACAGGACAGTTAAATAAGCCATTCATATAAATCCAATGCACAATGCATGTTTCAGGGGAATGCACAATGCATGTTTCAGGGGAAAGTATAGGCACCACACAACTGATTATCAGTGGTACTACACATGAAGTTCTAAAGTCAGCAAACTCGGACAGAAAAAAAGGGGGTCACAACAAAAATGTTGTCCTTTCATACACAGGTTACAAGTGAAAAGTTCTAATTGTACTTCACGAAACAAATAGTAGAAAAGGGGAATTCTTGAACCAATATCTATTTTCTGGGTTGCATACGCTCCACCTTATGTAGCTTATTACTTGTCTATATATAAGGAAACCAACCATGTACAAATCAATGTTGGCCCTGCCTCAATGTAGAAGTCCAGCTTAAGCATCTAGACAATGGTGCCTCTACATGAAAACACAGACACAACAGATGTGTTTCAGCTGTTTTTAGATTCATCAAAGATGTGCACCCTGAGTCACTAACCATCTAAATCTCATAAGCACTTTTTGACATAATGCTCCTATTTAGGGAGATTTTGTAAGGCAATGAAAACCCAAATGGTGGAAAATACTGGGCCAACACATTCTAACCACATTTAAGTTGTCCATTAACTTTGCATTCTATCCTTCTAAGGATACCTGTGTCATTAAAGAAGGGAGCCAACCATATGTAAACCAGCCCAAACGATCAATCCTACCTGAAGCTCTGTGTCATCTTAACTCTGCATGTGATCAGAAGCAATCCAAGATGAAGATCTGACTTATTGGGCTTCATTGGAAAGGTGAAGCGTAAGTTACAAGTGACTGAATGCAACACTCAAGACAGGGCTTGAGTTTCAACTAAGGGAACGAAAACAAAGACATGATTGATATTAATGTTCCAGCAAATGGTTTGTAGCCACTGTCAGTTTCCTTGGTCACCATTGCATGCCACAATTTTGTAGTTTTGCAAAATGCAACTAATCATATTAAAATATGTCTTAGCAAATAGGAGCATACCAGGCAAGATCACTAGTCCAGAACTCCTCTGGGGAGGTGCCGCTTGAGTGCCTAACCACAACGAGATCTAGACCCACTTCCAGGCACTAACTTCTCACTTTGGTAGACTCACTGAGACAATGAAACAATGATAAAATGCCACTAAGAGGAAAACCCAGGACTTATGAGGCATTTGTCCAAACCTTTCTACCATCTCTCTTTTTTCTCTTTAATTTAGATTTGATTAACTTGTCCCAGCGTAAAGGAGACCTACCAGAGCTAGTCCAAATCTTATTGAACTTGTTTACTTATTTACTGTCTTTTGAGTTATTACTGTGTGAGGACATGGTAACTCACCAGCAAGGTGACAATGGTGCCCTTTGATACGATTTGTTGTACACTCTTGCAAAATAAACAGTATGTGGCCTAGCAATACATCGTAGGGTCCATACAAGCTGGTGTGCAGCTCACATTCAGGTTATAGTAATAGGGGACAGTAAGTCATTTCCCTAGATCCATTTTCGCTCTCTTTGAAACTAAGGCCTTGATTACGAGTTGGTCTGAATAAGGGGGGTATTTATTGGACTCTGAAATTACAACTATCTTACGGTTAGGTAGTTACCAAGTGCTACAGATACCTCCTATCTTGAATTGCCAACTTGAAGCATAACATGGAATCGGTAAATAACACTCCGAATTCCTCATGCTTTGCTTTTTCAGAACATTTTCTCCAATAAATTTCTGGATGATTGGCCTGACAAAATCTAGCAGGTACAAATTGAGGAGGTATGGGATCTACTGGAAAACGTGGAATTCCTACCCATAACCCTATTTGCAATGGGATCGAAATGACCATTCTCAGAAGAAAAAGTGCAGTGTATTGGTCCAGGAGGGTACGGCCTTAGTGAAAAAGGCAAATTAAGGTGCAAAATCACCATTTGTTGAACATCAGCAGCAGTGTTGAAACACGTTTAACAGCAGAAGTCACATTTAAAATCTAAAAGTCATTTAGGGCCTCATTACGATGTCAGTCGGAAAGCCTCCGACCGACACTGTCTCAGAATCGGGATCCAACCGACTCACGGTCGGAAGTTCCTCCCGACCGATTACGATGCTTCCAAACACCGTTTGGAAGGACTCCCATTGACTTCTGTGGGAGCCTGTGTTCCGACCGACAACACAGGCTCCTATGGGGAAAATGGGTGTCTGTGGAAAGAAAACCTTGCACCGTGTCGCGGGCAGCCTATGATGCCTGCCACACTGTGCATGGTTTTACAGGGGGGTCTCTTGGGTACCCCGTCGACCCCAAACCGCAGGCCTCAGGATGAAGGGGGGCCTGCTAGGTGCCCCCAAAGTCAGTTTCCGACAGCCTTTTCGTGTCAGACAGACCGAGTCAGAAAGGCTGTCAGAATCCAACATCGTAATCGGTCGGTCGGAAACGTTGTCCGTAGAGCTGTATGGATCGCCTCCAACTGACTCGGATTCCCTGATTGCCAGTTGGGACCGATTCGGAAAGACCAAACGGTTCCCCTTCCAACCGCGAGCATCGTAATCAGTCGGGCGGATTGGATTCCGACTGACTCGGGCGGATGGGTTCCGACTCGGTCTAGGAGAATCCGACTGTCGGTCGGAGGCTTTCCGACCGACATCGTAATGAGGCCCCTAAATGTAAAATGGAGATTAGTGCAATATCAACAGGAATGTAAAATTACTTGTAGGGCAAAAATCAAATTTTGGTGTAAAAACACAAATAGGTGCAAATCACTTTCAGTTGCTAAATTACTGATGATGTAACACCAGTCAAAATGTGGAAACTGCTTTAGGCGTAAAAACACATTTAGTAGCAAAAACATGTTTATATGTAAAATCGTCCTTGATGCACATTCAGAAGGAGTGCTACCACATTTAGGCGCAAAATGGCTCAGTACAGAAAGTACGTATGAAGATGCCACATTCTGTGTAAATGCTATGCATCAGTATGACATCACATTTGGTTGATAGCTCATTGAGATACAAAATCACCCTTGATGCAATATTGGCATGAATGAGGAAAACCTTTAGAAACACAAATCACAATTACCATAGCTGCCAAGGTTTCAGATTGCTATGTGTGACATTTTCATAATTTCAGTGTAATTATGAGTGACATCCCAACAAATATAAGTGACACTTTCACGTGAGCAAAATCAAGCAATGGAGACAAGGGAATCATATAGATATCAGAAATTGCACCCATTTGAGTATAGCTGCTAATTTTTCAGATTTCTTATGTGTGACATTTTCATAGATTCAGTGGATTTATGAGAGTCATTCAACGACTGAGGGGCAGATTTACATTGAACTAACGCAGCGGGGTACAGCAAGTCATTTTGCTGCGCCGCGCTGCGTTAGTTTTGAAGCACAGGGATGCGACATATTTACAAGAATATGTCGCATCCTTGTGCTTCCCCCTGCGCTGGCGCACAAACTGCAGCCATGCGCCGGCGCAGGCACCCTTGCACCATGGTGCAAGGATGCCTGCGTCGTGAGGAGATTGTTTTGTGCAGGAAGGGGAACCTTCCTGCACAAAACAATCACTGCAACCATTTTCCTCTTTCAATGTGTGCTGCAGAATGCAGCACGCATTGAAAGAGGAAAACGAGGAGAAATGAAAACATTTCTCCTCGGTGCGCTTCGCTACGCCACCTCTAGGGTGGCGTAGCTTCAGACGCATCTCCAGAGTTACGATTTCTCGTAATTCTGGAGATGTGTCTAGCTTCCATGGGTGTTGCGTGGGAACACCCACAGCAACACCCATGGAACGCCCCTTCACCGCAAAGTGCTGCGTGTGAATGGGCCATATTTACAATGAGAGGAAAAGTCACGCAGGGTGGCTTTTCCTCTCCTTGTAAATATGGAGCAGCCCCCTGCGCCACCAGTACGTCACGAAAAGTGACGTACTGGTGGCGCAGGGGGCTCGTAAATCTGCCCCTAAATGTGTAGCACTTTCTTGCGACCAAAATCATACAATGAAGTCTATGGAAATAGACAAATATCAGAAATCACACTCATTTGAGCAAGAAGAAAGTCGAACTCTGCAGCAGGTGCAGTTAAAGCTAATATTTAATTTTTAAATAATCAGCACCCTCCACCCCAACCTCCGCTCCAGTTAGCGGCTGAACCATATGTAACAAAGAGATCTCTGTGACAAATGCAGCAACCCACTGAGTTATCCACATACAATACAGTTCAATACAATACAATATGCTGGTAGACTTTCTTTGCAGTAGGCATATTAACCCTCTGCGCTGCTTTATGGTCAGAGTGAAAACTGCCAGTAGACAAAACTCTGACCTCTCTCGAGGGGGAACATTAATCACCTGACTTACCTCTAACTTAGCAAGTCTCACTGCGCTGGGATAATAAAGGCTGCTGCTTCATAGTGCCACTGTCAAGCACGGATATTAAACACTTTTCACTAATAAATCAGCAAAACTGCTAGTTGAGACAAAACTTCCACCTTAGATGGCCCTTCATTTACAGCACAGTCAGACAAGTTAGTGTGCCCATTTCCAAGGCGCTCCCCGGGTCACGTCAGGTCCCACTCCCACATGGACACTGTTGCGGAGGAGCCATGTCCGGTCGGCGCATTCTGTGGCAGGATGTTGAATTTCCTGCCTGCCAGTCGGGCCCCAAAGCACCCAGGAAATCAATTCCCTGCTGCAAGGCCTAGAGTTAAAGGAGGAAGCCGGTGTTTAAGGATTGACCACCTGCTCACTTCCTCCTGACCGGGACCTGTGCTGTTGCTGTGCCTGCCCTGCCCAGCTGTAACAGAAAGCAGGTTTGGCGGCGCTAGTTTAAAGAGCTTCTTGGTATAATTAAGTAAGCCTTCAATGCCACAAAAACAGTCCGGGTAATTGATGCGTTTCGTTAGGAAGATAGGTGCATCTGCAGAGATAGTATTGTCCGGGCACCGACCCTCCTGTAAAGTACGGGAAGTGTGTGAATCCTCAATCCGCTGCCCCTGCTTGCCCCTGATAACATTTATATAATGAAAGCAATACCCTGCACTTACTTTCCACTCAATACCTGGAATTGCTGCGCCTTTTCAAATCACGCGAGTATACTAAAGCAGGCACAATTCATCTTACAAGAGGAGCAGTTTTAATCCCGTGATAAGGATCTGTGTCTGTCTCACTATGGGGGCTATTACGATGGCGGGCGGACTTTGTCTGCACGCCACCGCAACGGAGCACGGGACCGACCGCCGAAGTTGCGGCGGTCCCGCCAGGCAAATTAGGATGCGCCCGCCACACTGGCGAGCGCCTCCTCGACTTTGACATTGCGGCGGGCGGTGCTGTAAGCAGCACCCGCCGCAATGTCAAAGCCCATGTTGTGCATTGCCATGCACAACGTGACAGGCACCGCGCGGTGCCTGCTACCTTGTGCATGGCAATGATGGGGGGTACCATGGGTACCCCCCAGTGCAGCCACCCACACCCCCCACCCCCGGGGGCCCGCAATGGGCCCCCATGGTGATTTTCCGCATGCCTTTCCATGGCGGAGTCTCCGCCATGGAAAGCCATGCATCCTAATATGGATGGCGGTGCCTGCCCTATGTGGGAAGGGTATGCCCAGACGTGGGTCCCGTGCTCACTACGCCACTGGAGTCAAGCTATCCTGGCTGATGAAGGCTGGTCCTAGAATGCTTGATTCCGGTCCAGGGAAGACATGGCTTGGCAGTTCGGTCTGGACTGTTCCCATGAGGCACAGGGATACAAAAGGGGATGATGGACGGAACGTTTGAGCCAATCAAACACTCACCCCCAGTCAACTGATCTGGGTTTAATCCATCATCATTCTTTAGCTCACTCCACCACCCCAGTTCAGACATGGCCATATGCAAATCAGTCTGACCCTGTGCCTCATGGGAACAGTCCAGCTCGAACTGCCAAGCCATGTCTTCCCTGGACCGAGAACAAGCATCCTAGGACCGGTTTCTGGCATTCCAGCCGTCATCAGCCAGGCTTGCTTGAATCCAGTGGCAAAGTGAGCAAGGGACCCACGCCTGGGCATACCCCGCCAACTTAGGGCGAACAAAGCGATACAAAGGGGATGATGGACGGAACGCTTGAGCCAATCAAACACTCACCCCCAGTCAACTGATCTGGGTTTAATCCATCATCATTCTTTAGCTCACTTCCACCACTCCCAGTTCAGACATGGCCATATGCAAATCAGTCTGACCCTGTGCCTCATGGGAACAGTCCAGCCCGAACTGCCAAGCCATGTCTTCCCTGGACCGGAAACAAGCATCCTAGGACCGGTTTCTGGCATTCCAGCCGTCATCAGCCAGGCTTGCTTGAATCCAGTGGCAAAGTGAGCAAGGGACCCACGTCTGGGCATACCCCGCCAACTTAGGGCGAACAAAGCGATACAAAAGGGGATGATGGACGGAACGTTTGAGCCAATCAAACACTCACCCCCAGTCAACTGATCTGGGTTTAATCCATCATCATTCTTTAGCTCACTCCACCACCCCAGTTCAGACATGGCCATATGCAAATCAGTCTGACCCTGTGCCTCATGGGAACAGTCCAGCCCGAACTGCCAAGCCATGTCTTCCCTGGACCGGAAACAAGCATCCTAGGACCGGTTTCTGGCATTCCAGCCGTCATCAGCCAGGCTTGCTTGAATCCAGTGGCAAAGTGAGCAAGGGACCCACGTCTGGGCATACCCCCGCCAACTTAGGGCGAACAAAGCGATACAAAAGGGGATGATGGACGGAACGTTTGAGCCAATCAAACACTCACCCCCAGTCAACTGATCTGGGTTTAATCCATCATCATTCTTTAGCTCACTCCACCACCCCAGTTCAGACATGGCCATATGCAAATCAGTCTGACCCTGTGCCTCATGGGAACAGTCCAGCCCGAACTGCCAAGCCATGTCTTCCCTGGACCGGAAACAAGCATCCTAGGACCGGTTTCTGGCATTCCAGCCGTCAAGACTGATTTGCATATGGCTATGTCTGAACTGGGGTGGCGTGGTGAAGCAAAATAACGATGGATTAAACCCAGATCTGTGACTGGGGTGAATGTTTGCCAATGTGCAGCAATCCGTCCATCATCTTGTGTGTTTTGCATTTCGCCCTATGTGGGAAGGGTATGCCCAGACGTGGGTCCCATGCTCACTACGCCACTGGAGTCAAGCTATCCTGGCTGATGAAGGCTGATAGCCTGAAACCGGTCCTAGGATGCTTGATTCCGGTCCAGGGAAGACATGGCTTGGCAGTTCGGTCTGGACTGTTCCCATGAGGCACAGGGTCAAGACTGATCTGCATATGGCTATGTCTGAACTGGGGTGGCGTGGTGAAGCAAAATAACGATGGATTAAACCCAGATCTGTGACTGGGGGTGAATGTTTGCCAATGTGCAGCATTCCGTCCATCATCTTGTGTGTTTTGCATTTTGCCCTATGTGGGAAGGGTATGCCCAGACGTGGGTCCCGTGCTCACTACGCCACTGGAGTCAAGCTATCCTGGCTGATGAAGGCTGATAGCCTGAAACCGGTCCTAGGATGCTTGATTCCGGTCCAGGGAAGACATGGCTTGGCAGTTCGGTCTGGACTGTTCCCATGAGGCACAGGGTCAAGACTGATTTGCATATGGCTATGTCTGAACTGGAGTGGCGTGGTGAAGCAAAATAACGATGGATTAAACCCAGATCTGTGACTGGGGGTGAATGTTTGCCAATGTGCAGCATTCCGTCCATCATCTTGTGTGTTTTGCATTTCGCCCTATGTGGAAAGGGTATGCCCAGACGTGGGTCCCGTGCTCACTACGCCACTGGAGTCAAGCTATCCTGGCTGATGAAGGCTGATAGCCTGAAACCGGTCCTAGGATGCTTGATTCCGGTCCAGGGAAGACATGGCTTGGCAGTTCGGTCTGGACTGTTCCCATGAGGCACAGGGTCAAGACTGATTTGCATATGGCTATGTCTGAACTGGGGTGGCGTGGTGAAGCAAAATAACGATGGATTAAACCCAGATCTGTGACTGGGGGTGAATGTTTGCCAATGTGCAGCATTCCGTCCATCATCTTGTGTGTTTTGCATTTCGCCCTATGTGGGAAGGGTATGCCCAGACGTGGGTCCCGTGCTCACTACGCCACTGGAGTCAAGCTATCCTGGCTGATGAAGGCTGATAGCCTGAAACCGGTCCTAGGATGCTTGATTCCGGTCCAGGGAAGACATGGCTTGGCAGTTCGGTCTGGACTGTTCCCATGAGGCACAGGGTCAAGACTGATTTGCATATGGCTATGTCTGAACTGGGAGTGGCGTGGTGAAGCAAAATAACGATGGATTAAACCCAGATCTGTGACTGGGGGTGAATGTTTGCCAATGTGCAGCATTCCGTCCATCATCTTGTGTGTTTTGCATTTCGCCCTATGTGGGAAGGGTATGCCCAGACGTGGGTCCCGTGCTCACTACGCCACTGGAGTCAAGCTATCCTGGCTGATGAAGGCTGATAGCCTGAAACCGGTCCTAGGATGCATGATTCCGGTCCAGGGAAGACATGGCTTGGCAGTTCGGTCTGGACTGTTCCCATGAGGCACAGGGTCAAGACTGATTTGCATATGGATATGTCTGAACTGGGGTGGCGTGGTGAAGCAAAATAATGATGGATTAAACCCAGATCTGTGACTGGGGGTGAATGTTTGCCAATGTGCAGCATTCCGTCCATCATCTTGTGTGTTTTGCATTTCGCCCTATGTGGGAAGGGTATGCCCAGACGTGGGTCCCGTGCTCACTACGCCACTGGAGTCAAGCTATCCTGGCTGATGAAGGCTGATAGCCTGAAACCGGTCCTAGGATGCTTGATTCCGGTCCAGGGAAGACATGGCTTGGCAGTTCGGTCTGGACTGTTCCCATGAGGTATAGGGTCAAGACTGATTTGCATATGGCTATGTCTGAACTGGGGTGGCGTGGTGAAGCAAAATAACGATGGATTAAACCCAGATCTGTGACTGGGGGTGAATGTTTGCCAATGTGCAGCATTCCGTCCATCATCTTGTGTGTTTTGCATTTCGCCCTATGTGGGAAGGGTATGCCCAGACGTGGGTCCCGTGCTCACTACGCCACTGGAGTCAAGCTATCCTGGCTGATGAAGGCTGATAGCCTGAAACCGGTCCTAGGATGCTTGATTCCGGTCCAGGGAAGACATGGCTTGGCAGTTCGGTCTGGACTGTTCCCATGAGGCACAGGGTCAAGACTGATTTGCATATGGCTATGTCTGAACTGGGGTGGCGTGGTGAAGCAAAATAACGATGGATTAAACCCAGATCTGTGACTGGGGGTGAATGTTTGCCAATGTGCAGCATTCCGTCCATCATCTTGTGTGTTTTGCATTTCGCCCTATGTGGGAAGGGTATGCCCAGACGTGGGTCCCGTGCTCACTACGCCACTGGAGTCAAGCTATCCTGGCTGATGAAGGCTGATAGCCTGAAACCGGTCCTAGGATGCTTGATTCCGGTCCAGGGAAGACATGGCTTGGCAGTTCGGTCTGGACTGTTCCCATGAGGCACAGGGTCAAGACTGATTTGCATATGGCTATGTCTGAACTGGGGTGGCGTGGTGAAGCAAAATAATGATGGATTAAACCCAGATCTGTGACTGGGGGTGAATGTTTGCCAATGTGCAGCATTCCGTCCATCATCTTGTGTGTTTTGCATTTCGCCCTATGTGGGAAGGGTATGCCCAGACGTGGGTCCCGTGCTCACTACGCCACTGGAGTCAAGCTATCCTGGCTGATGAAGGCTGATAGCCTGAAACCGGTCCTAGGATGCTTGATTCCGGTCCAGGGAAGACATGGCTTGGCAGTTCGGTCTGGACTGTTCCCATGAGGCACAGGGTCAAGACTGATTTGCATATGGCTATGTCTGAACTGGGGTGGCGTGGTGAAGCAAAATAACGATGGATTAAACCAAGATCTGTGACCGGGGTGAATGTATGCCAATGTGCAGCATTCCGTCCATCATCTTGTGTGTTTTGCATTTCGCCCTATGTGGGAAGGGTATGCCCAGACGTGGGTCCCGTGCTCACTACGCCACTGGAGTCAAGCTATCCTGGCTGATGAAGGCGGATAGCCTGAAACCGGTCCTAGGATGCTTGATTCCGGTCCAGGGAAGACATGGCTTGGCAGTTCGGTCTGGACTGTTCCCATGAGGCACAGGGTCAAGACTGATTTGCATATGGCTATGTCTGAACTGGGGTGGCGTGGTGAAGCAAAATAACGATGGATTAAACCCAGATCTGTGACTGGGGGTGAATGTTTGCCAATGTGCAGAATTCCGTCCATCATCTTGTGTGTTTTGCATTTCACCCTATGTGGGAAGGGTATGCCCAGACGTGGGTCCCATGCTCACTACGCCACTGGAGTCAAGCTATCCTGGCTGATGAAGGCTGATAGCCTGAAACCGGTCCTAGGATGCTTGATTCCGGTCCAGGGAAGACATGGCTTGGCAGTTCGGTCTGGACTGTTCCCATGAGGCACAGGGTCAAGACTGATTTGCATATGGCTATGTCTGAACTGGGGTGGCGTGGTGAAGCAAAATAACGATGGATTAAACCCAGATCTGTGACTGGGGGTGAATGTTTGCCAATGTGCAGCATTCCGTCCATCATCTTGTGTGTTTTGCATTTCGCCCTATGTGGGAAGGGTATGCCCAGACGTGGGTCCCGTGCTCACTACGCCACTGGAGTCAAGCTATCCTGGCTGATGAAGGCTGATAGCCTGAAACCGGTCCTAGGATGCTTGATTCCGGTCCAGGGAAGACATGGCTTGGCAGTTCGGTCTGGACTGTTCCCATGAGGCACAGGGTCAAGACTGATTTGCATATGGCTATGTCTGAACTGGGGTGGCGTGGTGAAGCAAAATAACGATGGATTAAACCCAGATCTGTGACTGGGGGTGAATGTTTGCCAATGTGCAGCATTCCGTCCATCATCTTGTGTGTTTTGCATTTCGCCCTATGTGGGAAGGGTATGCCCAGATGTGGGTCCCGTGCTCACTACGCCACTGGAGTCAAGCTATCCTGGCTGATGAAGGCTGATAGCCTGAAACCGGTCCTAGGATGCTTGATTCCGGTCCAGGGAAGACATGGCTTGGCAGTTCGGTCTGGACTGTTCCCATGAGGCACAGGGTCAAGACTGATTTGCATATGGCTATGTCTGAACTGGGGTGGCGTGGTGAAGCAAAATAACTATGGATTAAACCCAGATCTGTGACTGGGGGTGAATGTTTGCCAATGTGCAGCATTCCGTCCATCATCTTGTGTGTTTTGCATTTCGCCCTATGTGGGAAGGGTATGCCCAGACGTGGGTCCCGTGCTCACTACGCCACTGGAGTCAAGCTATCCTGGCTGATGAAGGCTGATAGCCTGAAACCAGTCCTAGGATGCTTGATTCCGGTCCAGGGAAGACATGGCTTGGCAGTTCGGTCTGGACTGTTCCCATGAGGCACAGGGTCAAGACTGATTTGCATATGGCTATGTCTGAACTGGGGTGGCGTGGTGAAGCAAAATAACGATGGATTAAACCCACATCCGTGAGTGGGGGTGAATGTTTGCCAATGTGCAGCATTCCGTCCATCATCTTGTGTGTTTTGCAAGGCACCGCCACCATAACCTGAGCCTTTTCCGCCCGGCTGGCAATCCGACCGGCAGAAAAGCGGCGGACGGTCTTTCCGTCCACCGTGGTGCCCTCGCCATACTAATATGGCGGGGTGAACATGGGTCATTTGGCGGGCGGATCGTAATAGGCCCCTATATTCTAACAGTAACCGCCCGCTCACTAGTCGCGCCGCAAACCTGGTGTCATTAATTATGCTGCGGCGCGTGTTGGGTGAATTTCTATTACACTGTAGCACTGCATAGCTTAAAACTGTCAGGGAGCAGTTCCCCACTGTAACAGCGCAGGCAGGCGGCAGCTCAGAAGGTGATGAAGACTGTCACTGCGCGTGCCACTAAAGCAAATTTTTATTAGCATGATAGGTAACACCGCGTTTTACATCGAAAGTGTAATACAACTTCACACACAGGTCACCAGGGTGGTCCATGGGAATATACCAAGGCGCCGGCAACCATGGCTGATGTGTGTGTAAGACAGCATACACAAACACGAAGGTCACGTAGGGGGCGCCCCAAGAGGGGATTATGCATGCACACAAATAATATCATAAAAATATGCAAAGTGATCACCGCTGATGGCGTCTACTCTAACGCCCTCTTTCACTCTGCTAATCCTGCATGTATAATTAAGGCTTGTTAACAATTTAGGCCTAGGAGATCAGATTACCTTACTGAGGCGAGCCTGAGCCGACTGAAATTGGCGGGCCGTAGCCACATGGACTCATGGACTTCCTCGACAACGGTGAACGCCCGGCCGCAGTCTCTGGCTCAGCTGTATGTGCTGCCTCTGCATGATGCTGAGAGAGTGTCGATGCTGCTGTGACCCATCCCGGTCGTCAGGTCCAACGCCGGGTATATGTGCAGGCAGCACAGTGCACTGAGTTATGCCGCGGACGCCGGGAGGCAAGGGACGCGGGCAGCACAAATCCACAGTCGAGTCCCCCGCCGCTTTAATCCTGACCGACCTCACTTCCTTCCTGTGTTCCAGGACGTGAGGTCACATCCCCACCCCAGCGGCGCCACAGCCAGTAGTACGGGTCGCAGGGCAGGCCCCGCCCCGGGTCTCGGTATAATTGGGCATGACAGCCGGGCCGCGGGCGGGAATATTTCACAATGCAGCCAGGCAGAGCAGTGCTAAGATTGTATACATTGTAGCACTCAGCCAGCAGACAAGAGCATTAACTGTTTACTGAGCCTGCTGGCAAGTCTGCGGGAGCAGCAGGCGCGCACGCTAGCAGCCTGGCGTAGCAGTTTCAGCGCTGGTACAGAGCAGAGTGAGACAGTGAGTGGCATTAAAACGCGTGACAATGCATTTCAGTGCGGTGATGCGGAACACCACACTTAAATGCATTAAAGTCACACCTGATGCATGATACTTGGCAGGCCTGAATTACATGTAAAACCTCTTTTAGCGGTAAAAATATTTTTGAGGCAAAGGTAGCAGCATTGTAGTATCACATTTAGATGCGAAATCATAGCTATGCACAAAGTCACACTAAGGTACAAAATCACACTTTATGCAGCCTCGGCAAGAGAGTGAAACACTTTTAGGAGCAAAAAATCACATTTAGGTGCAATCTCATCCTTGTTGCAACAAATTTAGAATGATCACGTGCCTCCATTGTAGTACACTGGAGTTTCACTACACCATCCATGGATTGCAATGGAAAACAAAATTTAGGCAGGCAGACTGACAGCAGTAATGACCACTAGCTCGTGCTCAGACTTAAATATTTCCCAGGCCTAATACGAAATGTGAATGACGCTTTCTTAAACAGTGGCTGAAGGTGGCCCACCTAACGAATCAGGAGCTGAAGGGGGCTGGACTAAAGCCCTTCTCAACAGCAGCGTAGCGTGGGTTGCCAGCACCCGGGGCAAGGCAAGTATTGCCCCCCCCCCTAACCCGTGGACAGTTAGCACTTCCTGCAAAATTCTTAGGGGCGCAAATTTTTTAAAGAAATTTTGTGCCCTTAAGAATTTTGTGCCTGGGGCAACCACTACTGTGGGCCCGCCCACGCTACGCCACTGCCTCTCCATGCACGTTTTTGGCATTGATGACATGAGCACTAGCAAGAGGCTAACCCTGTATGTAACCAAACTTAACTATGGCAATGAAAGCACAGCAGGTACACCAAAAGTTCAGTACAAAAAGTAAAACAATAACTTTTTTAAATATGGCCGGTGGCCACAGTGATGTAATAATCCTGTACAGAATAGGTGGTTCTATTACACAACTGAGCCGTGCTCATTTCTGTCATCTGAAGCACTAGCATCTCACTTTTGGAACCCTTTTATTTCTCTGGCACATGTCTCAACCCACTGAGCCATGACCCTGGAATGCACCAAACAGATCAAGTCATAAACCGCGCATGTAAATTGCTACTGGTGTATACACCACAGTTAGATCCATTCAGAGAAAGTAACAAATCACTAGTCCTTGTCACCCGGGATGTGGCCAGGCGCGCATTTACAGAATGCTAATATCTAACGCCTCACCATCAGGCGGCTCTTTAGCGTGTAGAACAGACATTACACAAAAACACTAAAAAGGAAATCTCTCATAAATTAATCCCTGTGATTCGTTTAGTTCCTAATTGCAGAAACATCACAAGCATTGTGACACTGCTGCACAACATCATTCACAATTGGGTCGAATATAGACCAGCCTCCCGTTTAAGTGTTTGAAGACCCCACCAACCTCCTTAGTACCACTTCTTACTGTAAGCCTGCTCCGGAGCCTGCAGCTTTGTCCTCTGTGTTGTGATGGTGTATCCAGGAAACAGACCATGCACAGCTCATACTGAAGTGTCCTTTGTTGTGTAAACAAACGGGCACATGCCAACAGTGACTTAAATGTCACGTTCCACCTGCCCCTTGGGCTTTCACACTAGAATTGTTACAGGAGACATTGTACCACGATAAAACACCCCTTCAGATGCTTGTGAAGAAAAAGAAAGATTAAATAAATCGGTGTTTTTTGTTAACTATTCAAACTTATGAAACACATAACCATCAAACATTGCAAACAGAAATTAGTTTCCAATTTTAATTTTATTGCATGCCTTAAAGGTAGTACTTCTTTTAATTTGTGCCCCAGTTGCAACAAACACTTTTTTTATTCTGCATCTCAGAAAGAAGATGTGAAAAGAACCCATCGGTGAGCAGGGGATCTAAAGCTAACCATTTAAAAGTGGAAAAGAGCTGAATTCGGAACTAAGCGCCTGAAAGTTGCAAGAGTATAACTATGGGCTCAATTGCCTTACCCAGAATAGCTCACTAGCCAAATTTTAACACATTAAACATAGGGTTAAAATGCTTCTTAATGCCATATTTTTAATATACATTCATATGTACTTTACACATTAAGGTTTTTTGGAGTACTCTTTTACATACTCATAAACGTCTTTGTGACTCTTCGACTGAACTGCAGAACACCCCTCCACCCCAGCACCTTGAGGCCCTAACTCTCTATAAGAATCCTGATTGATTGCCTGAGCCCCAAAGCATCTAAATGGCAAGAAAATGGGAATACCCAGGGAATAATACTAAACTATTAATACAAATAGAAAGGACTGTGCTCTCTTTGCATTTTTACTAAAAGGGAGCTGGACATTTCCAGGCCGATTCACAAAGGCTTGTAAGATTACATAAAAGAGTACTTCCGTATTACTACTTCAATTACTTATAAATGCTTTTGTGAATCAGCCACGGTCAGACTGGCCTATAGGGCAATCAGCAGAGGTGTAGCAGATGCCCCGCAGCCCCCGTGGTGTGGGGGTGCCCCCAAACTCCAGTGGGCCCCCTCAGCAAAAGTGTTAGGTGGTGTGCTAGGGGTGGGAGACCCCATCTGTGCATTTCGCAGGGATCCCCCCTCAAGTTTTGTTACGTCATTGGCAATCAGGCAGTGCCCAATGGGCTGGTCTCCCAGATCAGTGTGTGAGCTGGTATTTTGGCTGTTTGTGGGTTGTTTTATGGCCTGCTGGGTTAGTGTTTACTGTTGAATTCCCTGTTATTAAAACAAATATTGCTTGCAGCATGCGCAAATCTTCCATACCTTGCAAAACACTTATACAGCATGTCTTTACAACTTCACAACTGCCCCAATTTGCAACCATGGGCGTCTTTTTTAGTTATCAATCAAACTAGATTTATTAAGCGCTGCTAATCACCCGATAGGGTATCCAAGCATTTGCAGGTCTCAGGGGCTTATTCGAACAGCCAGGTCTTGAGTGCTCTTCGGAAGTCTGGGAGAGAGGGGATAGTTCGGAGCTGTGTGGGGAGGCCGTTCTAGGTCTTAGCTGTGATGTAGGAGCTTCTGCTTTGGTGGATGTGAGGAGTGTGTGCAAGTGAGGTGGATCGTAGATTTCTTGACAACTGGTGAAAGTTCAGGCAATGGTTGATGTAGGCGGGTCCTTGGTTTTGTAGGGTTTTGTGTGAGGACGTCAGCATCTTGAATTGGCATCTCTTCTTTACTGGAAGCTAGTGGAGTTGCCTGAGGTGGGGGGTGATGTGTGTTCATCTTGGGAGGTCAAGGATGAGTCTGGCTGCCACGTTCTGTATGCTTTGAAGTCTGTGGATGAGGTGTGTGGTGAATCCTACATATAGGGTTTTGCCGTACTCCAGTCTGCTGGCGATGAGGGCCTGTGTCATGGTGCGTCTAGTGTGGAGGGGTAGCTACTTGGAGATCTTTCCTATCATGCGTAGGGTGAGGAAGCAGGCGGAGGAGATTGTGTTCATCTGTGATTTCATGGTGCATTTGTTATCTATGAGGATTTCAAGGTTTCTGGCGTGGTCTGTAGGAATGGGTGCGGGACCCAGCTAAGGGCCAGCATGTGTTGCTCGAAGAGTTGCTGTTTTTGTTGCCGAAGATCAGTATTTCTATCTTGTCTGTGTTCAGCTTCAGGCAGTTGTTCCTCATCCAGTCAGCAATGTCAGTCATGCATCTGTGGAAGTTGGCTCTGGTGGTGGTAGGGTCGTCGGTAAGTGAGCAAATCAGTTGGGTGCCATCTGCATAGGATATTATGCTGAGTCTGTGGTATCTGATGATGTTGGCGAGTGGCATCTTGTAGATGTTGAAGAGAGTGGGGCTTCGGAATGAACCCTGTGGTACATTACAGACCATTTCCTTGGGTTCAAAGATGTAGGGTGTTAGGCGGATCCTATGAGTTCTTCTAGTGAGGAAGGACACAATCTATTTGAGTGCTTCCCCTTGGATGATGATGTGGTGGAGTCTTTTGATCAGTCTGTGGTGTGATACGGTGTCAAAGACTTCTGAGAGTTTGAGGAGGATTAGAGCTGCTGTTTCTCCTCGGTCAAGGAGGGTTCAGATGTCATCGGTGGCTGCGATCAGGGCGGTATATCATTCACTAATACGGGCTGCTTTTGTTTTGGTGCACGCCTGTTTTCTGTCCCAGTCTGACCTGGAAGTATCCCGTAGTTAACTTTTATTACACTAATGATTTTGGTTTGTATACTATATCGCTGGGCTGTTCATTTTTACACTTTATTGATTGTGTAGAATTTAGTGCTATATCCTTTAATTGATACACACCTAGAAGGTCGTTTGAAGAGTAGCACTTGTTTCACTTTTTGTAAATAAAATGTAATACAAGGTAATGGAATCAGAAGTCTTTCTGAATATAAAGCATGAACTCTTGGGACTACATTTCTTACTTTGCTGCTCCTCAGATAGCTAACTTGTGATTCTTAGTCAGATAAACGTAGGCATTTCTTAGTTTGTGCTGGACTGTTCCCATGAGGCACAGGGTCAGACTGATTTGCATATGGCCATGTCTGAACTGGGGTGGTGGAGTGAGCTAAAGAATGATGATGGATTAAACCCAGATCAGTTGACTGGGGGTGAGTGTTTGATTTGCTCAAGCGCTCCGTCCATCATCCCCTTTGGTATCGCTTTGTTCGCCCTAAGTTGGCAGGGTATGCCCAGACGTGGGTCCCTTGCTCACTTTGCCACTGGATTCAAGCTAGCCTGGCTGATGATGGCTGAATAGCCAGAAACCGGTCCCAGGATGCTTGTTTTCGGTCCAGGGAAGACATGGCTTGGCAGTTCGGGCTGGACTGTTCCCATGAGGCACAGGGTCAGACTGATTTGCATATGGCCATGTCTGAACTGGGGTGGTGGAGTGAGCTAAAGAATGATGATGGATTAAACCCAGATCAGTTGACTGGGGGTGAGTGTTTGATTTGCTCAAGCGCTCCGTCCATCATCCCCTTTGGTATCGTTTTCTGGTGTTCAGCACCAACAGTTATTTCTAAACACTGGCAGATATTTTTCAAAGGCCACCACCTGGTGACGTTGTGTGTCTATATTTTTCACAAGAGTACATCAGTGGAAATTGAACTCTTTTACATTACAAGCAAGGAAATCCAGGCTATTCCTATAGTTTGAGGTGACCTGGAATAATCTAAAACATTACACTTGTTTGAGTGTGATTGGTAGTTGGCATTAAACAGTAGCAATAGGGGCTGTGGGTGATGACAACTGCAGTGCATGGCTGTGAAATTCTTAGGGTTTAAAAGCATGTGAATTAACTTTATTTGGGGATGATGTATGAGCTGTTGGGAAAATTCAAGAAAAAGCCACAAATTCTGGTTTTACTATTCTTATTCATGTCTGTAATTTATGACTGAATGGTTCACCCATGAAGCTTCCTAACCCCGCTGTGTGTAATTTACAAATTCACATACATTTCTAGCATATGTCTTTGCCGAACCTTAAAGTGCACTCTCCAAATTGCTTAGATGCTGAGGGGCCTATTCCCAAACTTCATTGTGTAGTACGTTTAGTTGTACTAATATAGTACTACTACAGTACTACAAAATGCTATTCACAAACCTATAAGTGTAAATCTCCAGCTCCACCTCTTCCGTCTTCTCCATGGGTAGATCCCTACACATGTACATTTACCACTTAGTGAATGTGGAAGGGACCAGGAGGATTGGCTGGAAAAGGGGCATATTTACTACTAAATGGGAGGGGTTTATGAAGGAGTACAGAGGGGTTTAGGTAGGGTAAGGAAGGGGTTTAAGGAGTGATATGAACCCACCCACAAAAGAGTAAGCCCATTGCTGTTCACAAACTGCACTTGTAAAGTAACTACAGCCATAAAGGGACCTAAAACAGTAGTAAGTTATTACAGATCAGAAATAGAATAAGTCCAGAACCACACATGATCAACCACTGGTACTGCAACACCCTCACAAACAAAATAATGGAGATAGGGACTTAAAATAAAACCCCATAATAATGGTAATTTACATTAAATCAAATTATGAAAATTAGTTTAAAATATAGATAAATATAATGTAATGTTAAAAAATATATAAAAACACAAAACATTTAATTTTTAATTATTAAATATGTTGACATTCTTCTTTTAATTTAGAAATCAATATAAAGTTATTTTTTTATAAAGGATAATTCAATTACTTTTAATTAATACTACACTTTACTTTTAATAATTATTAATTGATAATAAAACATTAATTTTTAAATTTATTTAAACTTCAGAAAAATAGTTTTTATTTAATTTATTATATATAAATTAATTAAACATTTAGTTCAAATTTTAGTTAATAGTGCTGTAGCAATTTATTATTTTGTTCTATATTTTTAAGTAAATATATAAATATAACAATAATTTAAATTAATATATATATATATATTTTTTTTGTTATTGATTTTTGATGAAAGCCATACAGTAGTGCAATGTCAATGCCATCATTACAGTCTCATATTACATATCGCAGGAATGTCACAATATCGTACAGCAAAACATCTCTACTCAGCATGTTAGCATCAACTGGACTTCTGTTTATACATAGCTGAAAATATTAGGAAGTACAAGGGTATGGCAACAGATAAGTCATAAAGGGAGTCCATATGTTCTTTGGTCTTGACGGATTTGGGAGCTCTTCCGCATATATCCCCAACTGGTCCCTGCAGTAACCTATATCCTGTAGCCATTGTACATCCTTAGGGACTGCACACTTCCTCCAATGCCTAGATACTCTCCTTTTGGCTAATAACAAAGCAATTTGGGATAGCAGGTTGCAATGGTTTAAAGCCCCAATAAACACATTTGTGTAATACATGCCACCTGTTCCAGAATCATATCCGAAATGGCCTGGGTCACCTGTGCCCAAAAGCTAAATATTCATGGGCATACCCATGCCAGGTGGAGGAAATCTGCTTCAGTGGTTCCGCATCGTACACATTGATCATTGGGGTGTAGCCCATACTTGATTGATTACAATTGCCCGTCAGCCTACTAGTGAGTGCACAACAAAATGTCCTGTCCTCTAGTGAGAGCGGGGGAGACAGCACAGTCTTCCATCTGGTCACAGATTTTGGCGGGTTCATTGTAGTTTCTCCCTGGGAGGCATAGTACAACCGGGTTATGAGACGTTTATGTGAGCAACTGCTAAGCATTGTTTGCAGTGCCCCTTATATTGGTGATGCTTCTGGGAACAGTGGAAACAATGCCTTCGCTGCCTCCTTAAGTCTATGATAAAAACTGTCTGAAGGGGATATTACATTGTGCTTGTGAGAAAGTCTCTGTCGATATAAACTGCCCCTCCGGATAAACATCCCCCAGTGTCTTTAACCCCACTTCTCTGAGAATACCAACGCTTTAGGTTCTTGAGTGACGAAGTATATTCGGATGCCAAAGCAGAGGGAGTACCGGTGTGAAGAGCAGCAATTTGTGTGCTCGATCGCCCAGTGTGTGCCAGGCATTCGTGGTACTATATATTGTGTTAAATTCTGTATGAGTGATATTTACCGGTTCATGAAGTAGAATGGTTCTGAGAGGTATAGAATGTGCATTATCGCTTTCTATGGCTATGTGTGGCAAATAAGGGGGAGGATAGAACAAATAATGTGCAAATTGTGCCTGTGCACATAAACAGTAAAGAAACACATCTGTAGTCCCGAAGCCGCCTTGTTCATAAGGCCTGGTAAGCGTGTTCCAGCTGACTCTGGGTTGCTTTCCCACCCAGGCCAGTGTTATCATATGGGATTTCAGTGATGAACATATAGCGAAATCTAGGCAATACAACCATTTTCATGAGCGCCACTCTGTCAGCCAGCGCCAAGTGCAGCCGTCTCCAGCGAACTACCTGTTGCTCCAGTCGAGAGACCACCTGCCCATAATTCTGCTTCACAACTAGCTCTGGATCTCTATGCACCCAGATTCCAAAATATTTAATGTGATCCGCGCACCACTCCAGAGGAAAGTCAAGTGTGTGGGGTTGCATGTGCTGTGTCAAAGGAAATATGGTCGATTTATCCCAATTAATACTCAACCCCGCATATCTCTCATATCTGATATATTCAGGGTAAGGGGTGCTAAGTTTACAGTTTGGTCTTGAACATAGAGCACCATGTCGTCTGCCTATAGGGAGATGGCAAAGGGCTGCTGACAGAACCTTAATGATGCTGCTGCATGTCTCTGCCATATTATACACGCTAAGGGTTCCAGCGTGATTGCAAATAATATTGGGGACAGCGGACACAACTGCCTTGTGCCCCTACCTATCTTGAATGGATCCAAAATAGCCCTGTTAATGCGAATCCTCGCCACCGGGTCTGTGTACAGCAGACGTATCCATCTCACAAATGTCTGTGGCATGCCCATATGGTGAAGTACTGTAAACATATATTCCCACTGTATGGAATCAAATGCTTTTGCAGCATCTAACAACACCACCGCCACGTCCATGTTGGGATCCAATTGATGAAGGACCACAAATAGTGTGCGCAAATTATGTGAGGTGGAGCGCATAGGAACAAAGCTCAACTGGTCGGGCAGCACCAACTCTGGGAGAAGTGGGCTCCATCATGCAGCAACAATCTTTGCTAGTATTTTGGCATCTAAGTTGATTAAAGAAAGTGGCCTATATGACTCACATCGCTCGGGGGATTTCCCAGGTTTCAGAAGCATTATGATAATCACCTCCCTTAGAGATGGTGGCAGTATTTGTTTCTCGTATGCATCTGTGTACATAGCCTGCAGATGCGGTATCAGCAGACCCGCATAATCCTTGTAAAATTCATACGGTATCCTGTCACTCCCAAAGGCCCTCCCATTTGGCAGCATTCTTATAGCATCCTTCACTTCTTCAAAAGTGATCTGCTGTGCCAAGGATTCCGTCCGACTTGGAGACAGCCACGGCAAAGCAGTATCATCTAGATATTTGGCTGTCTCCTCCGCCGTCACGGCTTCCTGTGAGCCATACAGACTGGAATAATAAGCCACAAAATGTGACAGGATCGCTGGTGTGTCATGGCAGACCTCCCCATCAGTGGACTCTATCTTCACCACTTGTGTATTTGCCCAGGGTTCTTTTATTTTAGCGGCTAGACTGCGGCCTGGCCATCTTCCCTTCCCATAGGATCTCGCAACCCATCATCTGGACAGGTCTTTTGCTTCTTGTTCCGCTGTGTCATTGTATACCGTTATTTGCCCTCTAATGTATGCTAGGGTATTAGGGGTTGACCGCCACCTGCAATCCTATACACGCCCCCCTTATCGTTATTTTAAATGCCTCCCATAACGTATCAGCGCCCTCCACTGACCCCACGTTCTCCTCAAAATAGTGTATAATCTCTTTCCGCACCCCCTCCCGAAATATGGGCTCCATTAGTGACGTTGCTTGTAGCCGCCATTGAAATGGGGTGGGTATATGAGCTGGAAGTATCAGTTTTAATAAGACTGGCACATGATCTGATAGTGTCCTGGGTCAAGTGATCGATAGTCCCGACCCACGTGCTCACCTCTTTAGGTACCAGCCAATAGTCTAGTCGAGACCATGTTTTGTGTACCGAAGAGATGTGTGTCCCCTCTCTAGACCTGGGTATCATTCCCTCCAAATATCTATGAGGGCGTATTCTGCCATTTTGTCCCTGAGAACTCGGGCTGAGTGCTTACACTGCCTATCAGTAGTGATGAATCTGTCCAATGTAGGGTCAAGGTTATATATTTAGGTCTCCACCTCATAAACGGTCGTAGGTTGCAGTGCATAAATCCGACTCCAGACCTTAGTATAAAACTCAGGGTCATCTATATTGAAGTGTATATATTTATAATAGCTACGTCCGTGCTATGCAGCCTCCCATGTATTATAATATAAAGTCCAGGATCATCAGTTTCAGAGTGAGTAAGGATGAACGGGACTCCCTCCTTGATCAGTATTAGTACCCCCCTGAAATATGTCGAGTAAGAGGAGAACACTCTAATTCCAGCACACTGCCCCCCCATATGTAGCTCCATGGCGTCAAATGTGATTCCTGCAATAAGGCAACTTGCACATGGTGGCTGTCTAAATAGGCTAACACTTGCATTATCTTTTTAGGATTGTTGAGCCTTCTCACATTCTACGTTAAGAATCTGGTGCTACTTACGTTGTGTGACATTCCAAGTGTAAAGTGAATCGCAGCATGTTATGCCATTCTGACAACAATATAGGGTTGTATGACTAAACAACTACTGCCTAAACCACGACTGCCTTAACCACGAAGGCTAAAAAACGAGCATTGCTAAACCACTACTTTTTAAAAAACGACTTCCTGAAGCACGAAAATTCTTTACATTTCTCTTTACCAAATTACGCCACTATGTACTTTTAATTAATCATGTTTTTGACAATTTAATCAGAAAAATAATGTAACTGCTTCCCCACACTCCTTAGAGTCTGCCAGCCAGGAGGCAACACTGCCGAATCCGAGTGGGTGGGGGCGGAGAGAAATCCTCGTTGCCCGCCATCCTGATTGCAGCAATACGGTTTTGTTGACGAAGAGGAGTGGGTGCCGGAAAAAAAGGTGAGTAGCCAATCATTGTGCCAGTGCCATAGAGTAATGACATGCCTTTTGAGGCCTCCCCATGATCTCACAACCATGTGATGGTATCATGCCTTTGGGTTATGTGCTTCTGTCCGAGAGACTAAGGCAAGAGGCCATAAATAATGTCATTTAATAATCTGACTTTCTCATTTTTAAAGGGGGACGGCATTGCGCAAATGCCCATTTTGCGCATGCCTTAAAACGATTCCGTCTGTTCACATTCTCCTGTCCCTCCGACTCACCTCCTTGTTCTCTCTACACCCCCTTCTCAACCTCTTCTGCCCTCACGGTTTCCTTTCGTCTCATTTATACTCAACCTCTCTCTCTCTCTCCTTCTTTCCTTCTACTTGTTTGTAATGGGGGATAAAACGAACTCACGATGACCCTCCAGTTAACACAACTGTTTCCTACATATGATGAATATCACAACATCGCTATGAAAGGCATGGGTCCCCTCGCTTCCCACCGGTTTTATTTATACAGGTGTACCACCAGACTTGCATCAATGCTGACAAAGCACGTTTGTCTCTAGAGGCCATGCAGAGAGACCTTTCATTTAAACACAAATGCAGTTGCAACATTGGAATATGCAAAATAATGCACGAGGCCCTTTAAAATATGGGTTTCATCATCATAAGTAGAACCCCTCGAAGCATTACTCAGAGATTTACCATAGAGTAATGACATGCCTTTTGAGTTGCACTGCTGTGCAGTTCAGAGTGATGAGGGGGCGGAGATGAGTGACGTAACACTCCAACACTGTCGAATCCTAATAAAGGTGAGGAGTGAGGGGCGGTCAAAAGTGTGGTGTTGCGGTCTAGTGCTCAACACCCACGTGACCTGCGCCATGCCTCGTGGGAACTCCAGTGTCATCCCTTCCCCGGGGCACATAAATCCAACCCCACAAAAAGTGGCGTAGTCCTCGTTGCAATACATCTTCGTTGTTGTTGAAAGTCATGGTTTAGGACTTCGTTGTTCGAGATTCGTCGTGGTACTGACTTTGTTGTTAAGGTAAGTCATTGTTTAGGATGTTTCCCCAATATAGAGCAGTCCATAGAACGACTTAATATGATGATGCACATTGACAGTTGCATGTAACAAACAAACCCCCCTCCTCGCCCACTTCAGTATCCCAATTATGCTAAAGACAATCCCATTATAATAAATAAAAAATAAAATGCATACAGAACAAAAAAACACATTCATGGTATTACATTGTGTCATCAAATGGGGTGTTCCCTCGTGGGGCTACTAGAGGCCAGAGTACTCTCCCGGTGGTTGGGAGTGGCTGGGACCTATCAGTGACCCGTTACATAGATCTTAGTATCACAGGGAAGATAATAATAGTGACCCTGTGTATGAGCTATCAACTCTATCAGTTAACGTCAGTCTACATAATCGGGCCCTCTCTGTGAGCTTTGTGCAGGGATTTACATCAATTGAGCCTGGGCTTATCATGTACTCAAACAATATATTCATAAGAGTCAAAATCAAGTCACCTTGCTTGAATTGGGGATTGTGTACTCCAGCGGTTCCAGCGGGCCATTCACCAACGTTTTCATACTTACAATCCAATATGATCTTCCCTCCAATCTGTCACTCAGTAGCAGATGGCGAGGTGGACCGAGCAGGGCTTTGTCTAGCGTGGTGCATACGTTTAACAAATTCCATGGTGGCTTTCGACATGCTGAAAACGTTCTGTTTGCCTACATGCTCGATCCGTAGGCGGGCCAGGTACAGCATAGAGTAGGAGAAATTTGGTGTTTGCAATTTTTTCTTTACTGGAATAAACTCTCCTTGTGCCACCTGCACTGCAGCAGTGAAATCTGGGAAAAATGCAACCTCATATCCCTGGTACTGGTTCTTTTGGTTTTCCCTGGAGTGGCGTCGAACCATATCGTGATCACGCTAATTCAACAATTTAGCAATAATTGGCCTCGGGTGGGCCCCAGGAGACGGCCACGCCGCCAGTGATCGATCGGCTCGCTCCACTATCAAGACCACCGATAGTTGCTCTGACCCAAAGATCACCTGCAGCATCTTTTCCATGTAATCCTCAAGACAGCCAGTGTTTGTGGATGTAGGGACCTCAACAATGCAGAGATTATTCCGCCGTGAGCGGTCCTCCAACTCTTCGTTTTTGGCTTGAATTACCTCCAGAATCTTCTCCATATTCAAACATTTAGGGGCATATTCTCAAGGACTTATCGCCGAGTTATCGGCACTTTAGCGCAGCAAAAGTGGCGAAAGAATTATCACCTCATTCCCAAGCTGGTGCAAACTGACCACATCGCCAGTTTACCAGCAATAGCTGCCGCAAAAAACATCGCCATGGATGAGAGAGACAACTAACGCTAATGATATGCAGAATAGGCGTTCCCGTGCAAAAACACACTAAAACACCACTTCGCGACATTCACAACGACCAGCCAGATCTGCGATGCGATCCAAAAACAGGCGATAAGCCGCGTTAGCAGCAGGGATTTAACACCTGCCTTTTACTGGTGTTAAGCAGGACGACAAACTGCAGTAGAAAGGAGCCCAGCCCAGAGCCACATCTGAAGACCAACAGATGCCATGGAGACAATGATCGTGCAGCCTGGAGACCCAAGAGGGCCACAACACCCACCGCAACCACCCCCAGACCCCCCCCTGACTACCACAGAGGCAGCGCAGAACAGGACAGCGGGTGTTCCCAAAACCCACCAGCCTCAGAGACTCAACGCCAGAGGAAGTCATTGCCCACTACAGGAACAAAAGGACAACCATCCTCCGCATCCTGACCCACATTGCCCACAGGCTGACGGCACCAACACGGCGGACAACCACCATCCCTCCGCAGACGAAGCTGCTGGCTGTGCTGCACCTGTTGGCCCCTGGTACCTCCCAAACAACAACTGCCAGAGTCGGAGGAGTCTCACGGCCAGCCCTATCATACGTCCTCACCCATGTCATGGATGCATGTCCACAAAAGCAACGGCGGGCCCCTGTCACTGCACCACACGACAGTTCCAATTCGTAGTGTCCCTGCGCAACCAACCCCAATGCCAGCCGTTGCCAGACGCCACTGTGCCCCAGATCCAAAACTGTAGTAACTGAAATAGGGGTGTGCACGGTCATGAAGTCCAGTAGTCAACAGTAGTGTAAAAACAGTCCTTTACTACAAATACAACAATAAACAATACGAAAAGCACAGCCAACGCCCAACGGGAACTTCATCAGGGCAACGTGTGGATTCAAGTAACTGCATATGCTGCGGGAACTCCCCAATACCATTCCATACTCCGGAAGTCAGTATCCAGAAACCTGTTGGACAAATGGTGACAATGGTCAAGCGTCCGTATAGTCACAAACCTAATCTGGTACAGTGTATAGCACTTGGACAAACCGGAATGCTCACAGGAAAGACAAATCCTGCACAAAAGACCGTAACAGAAGTACGTGTGGTCGTAACCTTCATAGGAAAGAAAAGGAAGGTTACGGTCACACTAACTTCTGTTACGGTCTCATGATGCAGGATTACTCATACCTGTAAGCATCACGGTTTGTATCAGCTTGATACCCCTGCACCTTCACTCCCCCCACCCAGCCACGAGGGCGCCGCCGTGACCGGTGGTGCCTATGCGATCCTGTGCGCCTGCTGCACCCCAGCCCTGGTCCCCAGACCAGTCCGCCAACCAGCGATGAGTGCCCGCCCCTGCGCACCCAGGCCTCAATGCTCACCTGCTGCCACCGGCGTGTCTCCAGGAGGGCCCACCACGTGCCGGTGCAACCTCCTCAGCCGATTGCTGAATTCCGCGCCACAGGCCCCCAGCGCACCCTGCAGCACCGCGCCGCGGAGTCATGCCTGTGCAGCCTGCTGCCCTCGGCGTGCACTGTGGTCCAGCTGGGCTCACAATTCAAATCAAATCTTGATTGGCAGGACGGCGTATCGAGGCCTACGCATCATCGCAGGCTGCACACCCGCTCAGCTCTGGTGCCACTAACTCAGTGCACCTCAAGTCATTGCCACGTGGCGGTAGGCCCGTGCCGGCCTGAGTGCCTCGGATGCCACCAACTCTGTGCACCTCAAGTCACCATCCCGTGGCGGTAGGCCCGTGCCGGCCTAAGTGCCTCGGATGCCACCAACTCTGTGCACCTCAAGTCATGGGCCCTTTATGATTGGGTCCCGTCGTGCGGACGCCATCATGTCACCTCCGGCAGTGGGGAATGTGATGTGGTAGGGCCCTAGGCTCTCATGCATAAATAATGACCACACGGACACACTCAGCTAGATAGTGGAAATGGCCTCGGGCAGGAGCACCCGGCCCCTTTTATTGGCAGGGTCACATGTCCTGTGACGCATGTGCTAGATGGGTGTGGTGTGGGTGTGAACCAGCCCTCAGGGAGTGGCTGTGGCATGCTGACAACTAGACCTGTGATCAGCAGATCACTACAGGGAAGACCTGGGACATGTAGCATTGTCGCCCCCCCTGTAAGCGTAAGCGGAGTGGACTGGCCTGGCCTGGCGTATGCCAGTCCAGCATAGGGGTGTGAACGATGACCCCAGCGCTCTGGGCGTGGTTCCGTTCTGGGCTGGACAAGAAGGTAACTAATGCGTGTGTCTCTGATGTGGTGTCGGCGCAACCCGGTCCGCAATCGGTAATGTTGCACCCTGTGACTCAAGTCCCACAACATGTGCAACATGGACGTAAGGGGGAATCACTGACCCTACATTCATCCATACTTCAATACTTGAATGATCATAGACATGACACATCCGTGTGAATTTGATTGTTTAATGCACATTCAATGGAGTGTTGTGGCTGGAGCAGTACAGGGCCATGCAAACCCCACTTTACATTGTTGGCCCGTAGAGGGCCAGCCAGAGTCCCTCAGGGAATGACAAGTACATCGGAAGAGGAAGAGTTCAGTCCGCAGTCTGATAGCTGTGTCATTGGTGACCAAACAGAATATGGCAGTCCATGTCAAGGTCCAAGGTGAGTGTCGCAGAGTGCATCGGGGGACAGTGGAAGGTGATGATGCAGAGGGCAGAACCAAGCAGAAACAGGCCATTTGGCGGAGATGAATGCTACCGCTTCCTCACTACCAGTAAGGCAGATTCATCCGCATCTTCGGCCTCTGATGTCTCATGTGCCTCACATGTGGGTGGTGGTGTTTTCTCTGCAGCACTGTGTGACACTGACACATCAGGGGCCGGAGGTGGAGTGGCTGCCTGCCGCACTGTGTGGCAGTGACACATCAGGTGCCGGAGGTGGATTGTCTGCCGCACTGTGAGGCACTGACACATCAGGGGGCGGAGATGTGGATGTCGAAGCAGCAGCAGCATTCATCTGCGCCAGGCCTTGTGGCAGCAATGCCATGACGAGGATCTGCAGGGCATGGTAGATCCCAGCTACATCACGCTGGTGTGCAGCCGTGGCAGCCATTCTTTCCGCCTGCATCCGCTCCCTGTTCTCCATGATCCTCCGCATGTGTCCCAACTCCCGGCTGACATCGCTGGGGCCACTCTGACTAGACAGTTGTCCTTGTCTCAGAGTCAGGACTCCAGCGATGTCAGCCATGGATTGTTGGAGAGCATGGTGCGGACTGTGGGTGTCCGTTAGGGACTGTAAGTGGTCCCAATTAGGTGCCGAGCACCGGAAACCAATTAAGTGCCGGTGCTGAGCACCAGAAAGCACCGGCTCAAATTAAGCAATGCAGCCTCCTTATCTCTTCCAATGAACCAACCCTGACACTAGAGTCTGTCGCGGCCCCAGTGCGAAAAGCATGTGTGTCAAACTCCCTTGCCGGTCATCCTAACTCTGTTAAGGTCATCCATAAAACATTCAGGGGCAGATATACAAGGAAAGTGACTCAATGCGTGCCGCAAGCCATCTGGCTGCGCCGCACTGAGTCACTTTCAAAGCACAGGGATGCAACATATTTACAACAATATGTTGCATCTCTGTGCTTCCCCCTGCGCTGGCGCACAAACTGCTGCCATGCATCATGGTGCAAGGATGCCTGCGTCATGGGGAGATTGTTTTTGTGCAGGAAGGGTTCCCTTCCTGCACATAAACAATCTGAAATGCAGTTTTTCAACTTCTATGTGTGCTGCATTAGCACACATAGAACTTGCAAAACGTCATTGTTTCAATGATTGTTTATGTGCAGGAAGGGACACCTTCCTGTACATAAACAATCACCGGAGATGATGTCCTCTTTCTATGTGTGCTGCAGAATGCAGCACGCATAGAAAGAGGAAAGAAACAAGGAGAAATTAATACATTTCTCCTCGTTGCGCCTCCCTATGCCTCCCCTGGGGAAGCGTAGCATTCAGATGCATTTCCAGATTTACGATTTCTTGTAAATCTGGAAATGTGTCTGGTTCCATGGGTGTTGCGTGGGAACACCCACAACAACACCCATGGAACACCCCTATCACGCAGAGTGCTGCGTGCAAAGGGGTCATATTTACAAGGACAGGAAAATTCATGCAGGGTGGCTTTTCCTGTCCTTGTAAATATGTGACAGTAAAATGCGCCGCTGGTGCCTCACAAAAGTGGTGCACCGGTGGCGCAAGGGGCTAGTAAATCTGCCCTCAGTATTTAAAACTCATTACTGCAAAACCCCAGCCCAGCCCACTCAATTTAATTCAATTACATTTTTATTCATGATTTGGAACTCAGATGAGGTCCACAGAAAACAAAAGAATGTAGCAAATGACATAGATCACATTATTTATATCCTCTACCTCCACTCTCTGACTAATCTCTAACCTCATTGTACTACTATGATCTCCTAATAACCCTTGCTAAGCTCTTCCCTCCTCTATACCTCCTTTAACTCACCACAAATCTCATTTTACTACTATGATCTCCCAAATAACATCCTGAGTTACCATGTTACACAAATTGCACAGTTTCCCCTTATCTTTGGAATTAGACCAATTTGCTGTTAACAAATTTAAAGGAAGTAAATTCATGCCTAATAATGTCCAAAAACAAATAATTGCATGCTCTAAATTCCACTACAAATACTGCTGAGCTCCCTGTAACCGGCAGGAGGAGGTTAACACCT
The DNA here is from genome assembly GCA_963921515.1 of Calotriton arnoldi. Lineage (NCBI taxonomy): Eukaryota > Metazoa > Chordata > Amphibia > Caudata > Salamandridae > Calotriton > Calotriton arnoldi. Next base: position 3,997,124 of record CAWUFW010000554.1, on the reverse strand, counting down.
CACATTTTTTCTTAATTCCCAGTGTTTTACAGCTAACCTTTGACTTAGAAAACTGGACGAATGCTTTAAAAAACGTTTAAGTTGAGTTTATGAGAAGGAGACCAGTGAATCCTGCTTTACATCAAATCGATATAACGTGTAATTAAGATCCTTAGAGAATGAGTATCTTCCTAATGCTGAATCAAACATTTCTAAACACAAAAAACCTTCAATGAATCCTCCTTGCCCTTGATAAGCTGGTGAGTCTACTGGACCACACTAGAAAAAGTCATTTCACAGGTCAGCTTGATAAGTCAAATTCTAATCGTAAAGCAGGTACAGCGACAGCTGTATTAAAAATACACAATTTACGCACAATTTGGCCTTCCATCTTCTCTAAGAAATCCCACTTAGACAGTTTGATTGATTCAAAGGCATTCAGTAGCACAAGGGATCTTTTACCTTATATACAGATAGCAAATGCAAAAATTGCCTTCGACCCACTATGCTATAAAAAAAACTCTTAGACCTCTTCAACTCTCACTGAGAGGTGATTCAGAATACTCTTGACAAATATTTGTCCTACCGCATCGTAGGGCAATTTGGCGGTAATTAGAAGGGAGATTCCTGGGGCCCTTTTTAGGTAAAGGAATTAGAATACTTCCAGATCAGGAAAGGAGGATTACTGCATGTTGATAACAATATGCAAAAACAGGTGTAAGACAAATGGCCCATAAAGAGGCCTCCCTCCTAATTATGGACCTGGGAATCTCATATGGCCCCATCACCCCAGAGCTTCTTATTCCTGTAATTATAGCTTCCATCTCTTTCGTGGATGGAGGACCAAAGACCGAGGGAGAGAAAGAAAAGGAAGCCAAAGGAATCAAAAGCAACTCTGTGCTGGAATTAGATGAATATAGATCAATAATGTAAAAGCTCCAGTCATCTTCCTTTATTGGAATTGGAAGAGATTTTATTCTACAGCCGCAACAGTTGTACATAAGTCCCATGATCTTTTTGCATCCTTGTGGGAGGTGACTTCTTTTAGCTGAAACCAATTATAGTCATCCTTCTCAAAAGTCAGTTTCAGTCTTTGCCTTCTATTTTTACAGGTGATTAAATAATTTGCCTCAGAGAACGAGACAAATTGACTTCTTACTAGTTAATTTATTTCCTTATTTAAGTGGATAATAGGACTATAATGTGGTCTCCTTGGAGAAACCAGGGGCCAGATATACAAACATTTGGAATACTGATTTCATTATTGCCATTCTCTCTGAATCGCAATTAGGAAATTGTGTATTCCTATTGTATAAACTCTTTTGAGTTTCATTTGCGATTCCTAGTGGGTCGCAAATAGACCTACCTCATGCATATTAATGAGGTAGGTCGCAATTGGCGACCCATTACGAATTGCAGCCATCTCAGGGATGGTGGCCTGCTGAGGTCGGCAGACCACCATGTCTGTGATTGCTTTTTAATAAAGTAATCTTTTCATTTTTAATGCAGCCCGTTTTCCTAAAAGGTCAACGGGATGCATTTAAGAAGAAAAAAATTAAACGTCTTAGCTAAGCTTGTAGCCCACAATGTAGGGTATATGTTTTCCTAAACCCTTCAACTGCACCAAGTCATGTTCACACAAATGGATGAGCAACACATCCTGGCACCCTCTACTCTTAAACAAATATATCAACAAAGGCAATAACTCTGCAAAAGCATGCCCCCTCTACCCCACCAGTGCATCTGTACTTTTGTGTCGTCAAACACCAAATATCTTCCAAACTGTCTCCGTTCTGCTTGTTTAACTGCCCACTTTATAAAAGAATAGCCACAGATCACACCGAAAGTAGAGGAACTCTGGACCGGCAACAGGACCTAGTAGAAATAACAACATAATGTCACTGATCTGTTACTGCCCAAAGAGGTCTCACAAACGTCTGTGGCAATCCAATCTTAAACTACCCAGCCTCACAGTGCTTAATTTGTAAAATATTAAGTGCCAGGGCTCTGACCAGGAGGCCACTGCAGCTTGTACAACCCATCGCCCTTGTCATCGCTGACAAAACAACTACTAACCATCTCTCTCGCATGTAAATGCGACAGTTCAGATTATTCCAGGTCCCCAAAGCTAAAGGAATGGCTGGGGAGGCAGGTATTGGCAATTTTAATGTATATTGTATTCCTAAACTACTGTTGTTCTGCTCATCTCTAAATTAGAAGAGCAGCGCAACCATGTGGTGGACTTTCTTAAGTATGGTGTTGACAATTGAACACCCACAGCAACACCCATGGAACACCCCTTTCACGCAAAGTGCTGCGTGCAAAGGGGCCATATTTACAAGGACAGGAAAATTCACGCAGGGTGGCTTTTCGTGTCCTTGTAAATATGTGACAGTAAAATGCGCCGCTGGTGCCTCACAAAAAGTGGTGCACCGGTGGCGCAAGGGGCTAGTAAATCTGCCCCTCAGTATTTAAAACTCATTACTGCAAAACCCCCAGCCCAGCCCACTCAATTTAATTCAATTACATTTTTATTCATGATTTGGAACTCAGATGAGGTCCACAGAAAACAAAAGAATGTAGCAAATGACATAGATCACATTATTTATATCCTCTACCTCCACTCTCTGACTAATCTCTAACCTCATTGTACTACTATGATCTCCCTAATAACCCTTGCTAAGCTCTTCCCTCCTCTATACCTCCTTTAACTCACCACAAATCTCATTTTACTACTATGATCTCCCAAATAACATCCTGAGTTACCATGTTACACAAATTGCACAGTTTCCCCTTATCTTTGGAATTAGACCAATTTGCTGTTAACAAATTTGAAGGAAGTAAATTCATGCCTAATAATGTCCAAAAACAAATAATTGCATGCTCTAAATTCAACTACAAATACTGCTGAGCTCCCTGTAACCGGCAGGAGGAGGTTAACACCTCACATTTTTTCTTAATTCCCAGTGTTTTACAGCAAACCTTTGACTTAGAAAACTGGACGAATGCTTTAAAAAACGTTTAAGTTGAGTTTATGAGAAGGAGACCAGTGAATCCTGGTTTACATCAAATTGATATAACGTGTAATTAAGATCCTTAGAGAATGAGTATCTTCCTAATGCTGAATCAAACATTTCTAAACACAAAAAAACCTTCAATGAATCCTCCTTGCCCTTGATAAGCTGGTGAGTCTACCGGACCACACTAGAAAAAGTCATTTCACAGGTCAGCTTGATAAGTCAAATTCTAATCGTAAAGCAGGTACAGCGACAGCTGTATTAAAAATACACAATTTACGCACAATTTGGCCTTCCATCTTCTCTAAGAAATCCCACTTAGACAGTTTGATTGATTCAAAGGCATTCAGTAGCACAAGGGGATCTTTTTACCTTATATACAGATAGCAAATGCAAAAATTGCCTTCGACCCACTATGCTATAAAAAAAACTCTTAGACCTCTTCAACTCTCACTGAGAGGTGATTCAGAATACTCTTGACAAATATTTGTCCTACCGCATCGTAGGGCAATTTGGCGGTAATTAGAAGGGAGATTCCTGGGGCCCTTTTTAGGTCTCGCGCCTAGCGTTGCAGTGCGCAACCCTGCTCGTGCAGCGCGAGACCTCTAGAAAGGGCTTCTGAAAACGACCCACACGCTCGTACGTGTGGTTTTGTTTTCAGAAGCCCTCATTGGCTGTAGCGTGCGTTTTTTTTTAAAAAACGGCACGCGATTGGGCAAAGGCGGGCGCATGTCCCGCCTTTGCAGCGCCCATTCCCGACGGTGGCCAGAACGCGCAGCAGCGCGCGTTCGTCTCGCTTTTGCTGCCGCGCTCTCTAGCCCCGCTCCTCTGTGGTGCGCGCGCAGCACTTGTTTCGCGAAGTGAAGATACTTAGGTCAGAGGCGGGTTGGTCTGTAACGGGATTCCCGCGAGGCGCCTGCCAGGGCACCCCCCGGTTCTTGTTTATGCTGTGTGCAATAGAATTGAAAAACAATGACTAGCATGTGCACAGTTCTTTCAGTCATTTAGCTGGGACCTCGAAGCACTTTAAATGCTCATCACTATTCTACCAGTGCCCCAACCAGGAGTCAGTTGGGTTACTGTCTAGACAGACAGACAGAGCTCTCTCTCTCTACATTTATTTTTTCATTTAAGGTATGTGTGCTATATCTTATCTGTAGTTACCTCAAGGTGAAAGGGAACAAAATAGTCGCAGAACACTTGTTTTTAGTTTTTTAAGCCACGTCACCAACATTGATCTCAGGGTTAGAGTTCAGGTCGTCTTTTCTATGCACCTCAACCTATGGATGCCAGAGGAAATACCTTGTAGGAGGCAGCCATTGAAGCCCCATCAGCCCGGGCTGACGCATCATGGGGGCGGGGGAGCATGGCGACTGCCACGATCGAGAAATTACAGAAACAGTAGAGTTCCGAGGCTTGCTCACCCAACCCGAAAAAAAAAAAAAAAAAAGAAAGAAAACGCAAAGTCTCTCTAAACTTATACATGATAGGGCCATTCAAGAGAAGCATATTGTAAAGATGTGGGAAAGAGGACAAGTAGCAGCAGCAAAGATGTGCCCAAGAGCACACAGGGTGGAAGCAAAGATGAGGCCATGGGGCAGTGAACTGGACATGGGGGGGTGAAACAGTAGAGTTGGGCGCGTCCATAAAAGCTCGAGCCAGATGCCTGGCTCTTGGAGACTCGAACCCAAACGAGCCGAGCTTACATGTGGCTTCTGCCACCCACGCTGTAATCTCAGGCGCCAAGAATTAAAGACAAGGCAATAGCCTTTCACGTAAGCAGGCAGAGAGAAACAAGCACCAATGTACTAGCAGCTGGATCCCACAAAGTAAAACCAGAAAATGTGGGATCGTTTCCCCGCTTAACCAAATTGTGGGATTCTAGGAGACAGGTTGTTTCTCTGAGCTTCCTTTTTCTTCACGATCACATATGGGAGCAGCTTCAGATATATGCGTTCAAAGCCTCTGGCCCTGAAGATACAAAAATGTGTCGCTGCACCCTGTACAACAAGAATCAAGGTCACGTAAAGGATGCAGGACAATGGACCTTGTAAACCCCACGAACCTTGGCGCTGAGTAACAGATGTTAATTGTTACCCCTCTCAATGGAACTCATTTTATCGACCTCAGAAGGATGAAAGGCGAATGGACGCGGCAGGATTTGAACCGTGACCATGAGATCGAACACAGTCCACTGAGCCACCAGACCCGCGTCTTAGTTCACTATTAGTATTTTGGGGGATGTTTAAAAACTATTTTTAATTAATACCTTCAGTGCAGCGAGGATATATATATATATATATATATATATATATATATATATATATGTGCAACGCGATCAGTGCTTAATTAGTAAAAGACTGAGCACCGCCCAAATCTCTGCTCAGAAGCCCGTGGCATTAAATGTCCACCCGCAAAAACTAAGGGTGCGTTCTCCGTGCCTCTTTAATCCACTATCAGACACTCCCTGCACCTTTATCTCACTTTTCTCGGGTCCTACTGTCTCCCTTTTGACGTTTTTCCGCATTTATCTTCCCCCTTCGTTCTCCTTTTTACGTTTTCCTCCCTCTTGCTCGCCATAAATGTGAGGTGAGCAACCACCGGCTCAAATTAAGCACTGACAAAGCAATACACTTAAAAAATGAAGAGGCCATCATATTTTACATGATGTGTGTTGCATGATTTACAGAACCAAATATTTTTCAAGGCTCGGCTCGTGCACAGGATTTTAGAGCCAAGCCATGCAATTGGCTCGGCTCTCCCTGTTGCTTTTTTGGGGCTCGCCCACCTCATGTGAATGTAAAGTGGTGTGGTAGAGTTCACAGGGCGGGAGTAAAGCACCACTGAAGATGCGATGGGGTGGATACTCCTCGGGCAGGAGGCAGCTGCAACGATACAGCGGCGAGCAAGTCCTCTGCCCAGAGGCTGGCGGCGGAGAGGCAGCAGAGGAATTAAAGTTACAGCATATTATGAGAGTTTGCCTTATACTAAAATACTAAAATAAACCATTTGGAAAGTAAAAATGCAAATAGCACGATCGAAAGAGATATCTGTACTGGAGAAACTACTCGCACGTGGTGCAGACAGCTTGAGACCTCGGGAAATGCACCACGTCGTAAGTGTGGGATCCCAAATGCTCTCATTAAGCGCCACGAAACAACCATGGGCACAACTAGGCGCTATAAACTCCTTACCCATGTGCACCTCACCCGCACAGAACATTACCTGGCTCCAGCACGCACGTCACCGAGCAGCCCGACGAGGAGTAGGAGCAAGTCCTGGCTTTGGCGTCCCGCTCATGCGCTCGAAGTCCGGGTTGGCACAGCAGCTCCTCTCCACGGTCGGCGGGAGCAGCGGATCGGTCTCCATTGCGGCTGGGGACCAACTGAGCCAAGCAGTTCTGTACCTCTAACCCCTGAGTCCTCCTCAACAGGATCGCAGTCCTGTCAATTGTTTATTTTAAAATATAGTGCTTCTATATCTTCACACTAGAAAAAAATGCGGAGAAAAATAATAATTAAAAAAAAAAAACTACTTCAGGTCTTTCTGGTCTGTTTTGCTCCGCTGGTAAAGATGAAAGTAGTGATGCACCATCTAACTTTCCGAACGCAGCTTGCACGAAAAATCCCATGGAAACTAAAATGGTAGCCGAGCAGACTGGACCAGTCCTGCGTCCTGTGGGACGGGCAGCGAAGAACTTTACTCCAGGTTCAGCACAGCCAGCACTTTCTCCCACGGTTTCCTGGACGCCCTAACGTCTGCCAGCACCGGGCTGCCTTTATTTTGCAACCTCTTCCTGGACAGGGGCCGCTGGGAGTTGTAGTCTCGTAGCTTGTTCCTTGCTTTCTTGGCACTATACCGTGCATGTGTGCGCGCGGCAAATGTAGATGGGACAGGAGCCCATAGCATGTTTGACTCTGACACTTGTAGTTTAGCGTTCCGCATTATAAGGCTTAAAAATCCCAGCATGCAAAGTGTTGTTGACTCGGGTGTCAACACCGGCTAAAGAAGTTGCACAAGAGATGGAGCTACTTGCTTTGCATGTAGTTTGTGTCGGAATTTTCTTAGGGTGTTGGAGTTCTAAATCGACATTTTTCTTCATCTCGATACAGCTTTTAAATTGATTTGTATTTGGTTTTACAGATAACCTACAGTTTATAAATAGTTGTTTTCATTTTAAAACGTTGCTTGCATTAAGTTAATAATAATGTGCACACGTAAATATTCAAGCATTTTATTCATCTTAACTTCAATAAATACTTTCGTGGGTTTTTACATTTTTAAAGAATTCTGTACTTTTTTCCAATTTTTAAAATATGTCGAATTTTATAAAAAATTATGCGCATTTTTAAATACTTATTTTCCCTTGAGAAATAGGTTTTGCCACCTCCCATTACTCATCCCAAACATCCTCCTATAAGCTCCCAAAAAATCACACACTATCTAGACCTTCCCTCTTCTATCCCTCCACTATCCTTTCAATCAAACTAACAGACTAAAATGTCCACCAATCAAATTAATTTCATATTTCCCTATACTACTTCCCCACTAATCCTGATTGGGTTCCGGCGTAGCGTGGTACCCGCCGAAAAGCACCTCCACACCTCATTAGGGGTAGCAAGCACTATATAAATGCAAACCCTTCCTCTTTTATCCCTCAACTATCCTTTTCAATCCAAATAACAAACTCACATGTCCACCGCTCAAATTAATTTCATATCTCCCTATACTAATTTACCACTAATCTTTTTGATTCCAGAGTAGCATGCTACTTGCCGAAAAAGCACTTCAACGCCTCGTCAGGGGTAGTAAGCGCTATATAAATACAATTAAAATTACACGTCTCTTTATCTGCTTAATTATCAGTAATTGCATTTATATAGCGTTTACTACCCCTGACGACTCGTTGAAGTGCTTTATGCCAGTGGTGGTTTGTGAAGCCATGCACTGTAGTTGACTCGCCAATGGGGCCGTGTTTAAGGGTAATGTTGCATATTTTATTTACTAATAGCTCCTTCATTGCTCTGACTTGTAATTACTGCCCAGAGGTTTCAAGTTTCCCAAGTTCATTTTTAAGGAGTTCATGCAGTCCAGATAGTTTTTCCTTTGCATTCTGGAACTTGTGTCCCTGCATTCTATGATAAAACTCGGCGACAGAGAAAACAAGCATTGGCATAGCTAATAGGTCTCGCCTTTGGGACCTTATAAGTGTTTAGCCATCCAACAGTTGATGTTGTACCAAGGATATTGTGCTGCATAACTAAACACTTATAAGGTCCCAAAGGCGAAAAATATTGGCTATGCCAATGCTTGTTTTATTTTTATAGCACGCATTTGCAGTGCAATAGGTCTATACATTTGAGAGAGTTTAAGCAATTGGCATTGTAAATGACAATGCTTTTATTTATCTGTTTTAAAAACAACACATAAATAAGAGGCATTGTCATTTACAATGCCAATAGCTCAAACTCTCATAAATGCGAGACCTATTGCATTGCAAATGCTTTACTCTAGCCTTGCCCCCTACTTCCTTCCTTCCCCTCACCATCTTTTGCTATCCCTTCCCAACCTTCTCTATCCTTTTACTCTTACTTTTCCCCTACTTCCTTCCTCGCCCTCACCATCTTTTGCTATCCCTTCCCACCAAACAGATATGCACTCCCAGCTGCTCGGGCAAATCTGTGGGCATCTCATCCAGACCACATCTGGAAAAATAGCAAGGAGAAATAGGGAATGGACAGACACTTTTGTTTTTTAGTGGCTAGCATTCATCCCTCATTTTGGATTAATATTCACACAAAAGGATGTTTGCACTCATCTGTGGGCAAACCAAAGCGGAATCCCAAGTAATAATTGTAATGATTCATTATCAATATTTAGTCCGGTCTAAATAATAATAATGAATTATTACAATTACTACTTGGGATTAGGTTTTGAGCCACAGATCATCCATCACTTGCTGTTGTTGATAGGAATCTTACAGTTCCTAAAACCTTGGTAGAACAGTGAAACAAAGTAGACAGGCTATCTCACCAGGCTCAGGCCCTCACAAGTTAAAGGTGGGAGTTACCTCTCAACCCCCACCAACAGCCCCCCATCTTTATTGTGCTTTAAAAAAACGGAACATTCCAAAACCTCAATATAGGAAACTTATTGTAGGTTTGTATATCTGTGAATGCCTGTAAGACTATCTGGCATGGCATAATTGTTGTTTTCCACAAAGAGTGGTTCTACTACGCAATAAGAAAACGAGCATTTGCTATGCAATAGGTGTCGCATTTGCGAGACTTTGAGCTATTGGCATTGTAAATACCAATGCCTTTTATTTCTGTAATTTAAAAACCTGCAAGCGGTGCGTAAACAGGCACTTTGTACTTGCAGTCATTGCTTACGAGAAGCAACGCTGGCAGTACCTATGCCTCTTTTACTGCCAGCCTTCCGTTTCGTAAGCAAGGACTATAAGTACAAAGGGCGTGTTTATGCACCGCATACAGCTTTTCGAAACACATAAATAAAAGGCATTGTCGTTATAATGGCAATAGCTCAAACTTCTGCAAATGCAACACCAATAGCTCAAACTTTAATAATGCGAGACCTATTGCATTGCAAATGCTTGTTATGTAAAGGAATTAGAATACTTCCAGATCAGGAAAGGGTGGATTACTGCATGTTGATAACAATATGCAAAAACAGGTGTAAGACAAATGGCCCATAACGAGGCCTCCCTCCTAATTATGGACCTGGGAATCTCATATGGCCCCATCACCCCAGAGCTTCTTATTCCTGTAATTATAGCTTCCATCTCTTTCGTGGATGGAGGACCAAAGACCAAGGGAGAGAAAGAAAAGGAAGCCAAAGGAATCAAAGGCAACTCTGTGCTGGAATTAGATGAATATAGATCAATAATGTAAAAGCTCCAGTCATCTTCCTTTATTGGAATTGGAAGAGATTTTATTCAACAGCCGCAACAGTTGTACATAAGTTTCCATGATCTTTTTGCATCCTTGTGGGAGGTGACTTATTTTAGCTGAAATCAATTATAGTCATCCGTCTCAAAAGTCAGTTTCAGTCTATGTCTTCTATTTTTACAGGTGATTAAATAATTTTCCTCCTAGAACGAGACAAATTGACTTCTTACTAGTTAATGTATTTCCTTATTTAAGTGGATAATAGGACTGTAATGTGGTCTCCTTGGAGAAACCAGGGGCCAGATATACAAACATTTGGAATACTGATTTCATAATTGCCATTCTCTCTGAATCGCAATTAGGAAATTGCGTATTCCTATTGTATAAACTCTTTTGAGTTTCATTTGCGACTTTCTAGTGGGTCGCAAATAGACCTACCTCATGCATAATAATGAGGTAGGTCGCAATTGGCGACCCATTACGAATTGCAGCCATCTCAGGGATGGTGGCCTGCTGAGGTCGGCAGACCACCATGTCTGTGATTGCTTTTTAATAAAGTAATCTTTTCAGTTTTAATGCAGCCCGTTTTCCTAAAAGGACAACGGGGTGCTTTTAAGAAGAAAAAAATGAAATGTTTAAGTTTCATTTTTTAAGAGTAGGCAGTGGGACTTGGGACCACTGCCTGTTCTTAAAAAATACTTTTATATACATTCTCAATAGGGGAGGGTCCCCAAGGGTCCCCCTTTGCGAATGGGTTACCACTGGTTTTAAACTGGTGGTAAAGTATTATTGCTTTGTGACTGGAATTCGGTTGCAAAACAATAATACATGCTTCAGGAAAGTCCCCTTTTTGGATGGTCACCCCCCACTTTTTGCTCAAGGTGCTGTGGTTTTCAGAACTGACAGTGCACTGGGACCTGCTAACCAGGCCCCAGTGCCAGTGCTCTTACCCTCAAAAGATAATGTGAATTGGTACACCCAGTTGGCAAGATGCTTTAACCCCCCCTTGTAAGTTCCAAGTATATGGTACTGGTGGTACGCAAGGTAAGGGACTTAAAGGGGTCATCAGGGCTGCAGTACTATTTGTGCCACTCTGAGTGACCAGAGTAAAAGTATGCAGGGCTGCTATAGCAGCCTGCATGAGCAGCTTCCCTGCTCGAGTTCGACTCTGCACACAACATGTGTGACAGAGTCCCTTACTGCCTCAATATATGTAAGTCACCCCTAAGGTAGGCTTCCTAAAGCCCAGGAGGCAGGGTGCATTATATTAATCATGAAGGCATATATGTACACCAAACAAAGGAGAGAGTAAGAAGAGGAAATCCCATCCTTCTTCCATTTATAATTATAACCACCAATGAGAACGAGCTTGCTACCATGCCAATCAACTGTCATTCATGTCTTTAACTAAAGTCTCAGAAAAACCATTACGTTTTTAAAAGACCCCTCACCCACCAACTAAGTTGGTGGCATGCTTCATCAATGGGTTCCGACCTAAGATGCCGAGTGCATCTTTGGTGTGCTATGACACCTGATTACAGTGGAGCTAGTTTCTTTTTGTGATGTGATGAATATGTGAGTGGATTTTAAAACTACCTTAAGGATATCCACCCTTAGGGCAAATATTTTAATTATGGATTCCTTGGGTAAGGTTAAAAGCAATGGTGGATGTGTCGTGAGAAATTAGTGATCTCTCACATCCTAGTGTTAGGTCGACATGTTTCAGTCAATGATGAGTGCTGTTTGAGTCACAGTGGCTTTCTTCTGGACTGAGGTGCTAGGGACAAAACCCTATACAGTGAACGTACACACACTAAGACATGCGTATCTGAGGTGGAGCATTTGTAACTTACAATTTTCACCCAACTTATTGTATTTAAGTTGCTAATGATTAGGGCAACATTGATCCGGAGGGAGGCGGTGCTTTTAGTCACACTTTCATCAAGGTCGACCGCCCGACATAGTACCTACTACTGTCCTGGATAGGGCATATATACCTCTACAGTAACCTTGCCATTCAAGTTTACTGTAAGTGAACGGCAGTCCACAGGTTAACGTGGACTGGCTACCAGGCAAAACCGAAATTGCCAGCTCTACGTCATACCACCAAATTTAGTTGTGTTTGGTATCAAACACCGTACTTTTTCACCCCTGACACTATTCTCCAGTCAAGGGTGAGCTGGCATACACCCAGGTGGCACCCTTAGAGGGTGCCCATGAAGATACTGAGTCCCCTTGTGCCTTGGTGGGCTTTCTGAGCCGTTTGCTGTCAAGATAGAATCTGGCCTCCTACTGGTGAGTGCTATCAAACTCAGAGGATGTGAGACAAAAGACCTTACCAGAAAGGAGGTCATACCTCCGCCCTCCTAGGATGGTTAGTGAAAGACCCATCAGGGCGGTGAGCCTCAAAGGCTTCACCGCCTCTGATATGTAAGTGAGAAACAAAGATGCCCCCATGCCCCTAGGCACACATGTTTTTTGATCAGGCAGACAATTAGGTATTCAGGAGGCGTACTCCCCCAAAGGCTAGCCACACCTCTAGGGTGGGTCTTTACAGTTGAGGATGGCCCAAGCCATCTCGGAAAGCTCCAAGAATAATGGATGCTGGGTAGTTTTGTGACATACACCCCCAGGGATGTTGTCACCTCATGGGTGGATTAGCAGCAGGATGAGTAGCCTACTGGCTACTCGCACTCACACCCCTAAACACCCCCTAAATCCAGGATTTGAGGGGCATCCTCGACACCAGAACTGCAGATCTGCTCTGAAGTAGAAGAGGACAAAGAAGAGACCTGTGTCACCACAAGGCAGGACTCCACAAAGAAGAAGCATGAAGTGCTGCACCTGTGGTAGCCCCCTGCACCTCTTGGACTACAACTTGTCCAGGACCAGAGACCGGTTCCAAAGGGAAGGTGAATCCCTCTGTGACCTAAAGACTTCACCAGGACTCCCTAAGACTAGAGGACTGCAGTCAGCAGGCACAAACCGCACTTCCAAGATCCAAAGAAGAACTGTCTGCCGGGCTCCGTTGAGGACCAGCCCTTAAAGTAACCAGCCAGGTGCCTCTTGGGAAGCGTAGTCCTGAACCTTAGCAAGTCTCATCCCTCTACAGCTTTCCCAAGATGCGTGGAAGAAGATTTGCTTCATTGCTACATTAGCCGTGGCCAAGGTTTGTTGGTGGTCTTGCTCACTACTAACTACTTGGAAGTCCCTTTGCTCCATCAACCTTCTCCCTCTATGGGGCAGTTGTCGGGTATGTGCATCCCAAACCTGTCTTCGTTGGCACGCCTGGTAAAGTCAGCTCCTGCAGTCCCATTCAGCACCATGGATAGCCAGGTACACCTCGGCACCCGAGATGCCCAAGCTAGGTAGAGCTGTTCTGCCTGGTGATTCCTGGTCCAGTGGCCGCTCCAAGCTTTCCGTCCATGAACTCAACCTGCAAGCATCATTTTGCTAAGTACTGGTTTTGACGGCTCTCGCATTCAGCACGGAGGACAACCAACTCGCCGATGCACCCGGACTCCCTGGGCAAGGTAAAAGTGTTCTGACTGTGGGAGCTTGGTCTTTGGACCCGCAAGACCTTAACTCTGAGTGGGTTCCGTGGCACTCACCCCATAAGTGACTGAGTGTCACCTGAGATTTAATAAATTGACTCTGCAAAGTATTGATTTTATTATCACTGTAAATTCTGTAACTCCGGTTATACGAACTGTACATACTTCATTCTGGTGTCTAAAGTTATATACAAAAAAGCTCTATTTTTAAAAATTGGCGTCGGATTTCATTCAAATTGTAGCAATTACTTATCATCAATGTTGGTACTGTAAAATGCTTTACACATGTTCTTCGAAGTAAGCCTGGCTGCTTTTTGCCACTCTACCAGGACTAAGAGAAGAATTACTAGTGTGAATCTGAGGTCCACTTTTGGGTATTGTGCTGATATTACACAGTAAGGCTTCCCAGCCATACCACATAATATTACCACCTTGCTATACATATCATACCGAATCAGTATTTGGAAGGGACACGCTAAACACGCCCCTTCCAAATACCGAATCACAAATGCAAAATGTTACCGAATCGTATTTTGCACTTTGCAAATCAGGAAAACCATTTTTCCAGTCACAAGCGGGAGAATCAGCAAATCGGGACGTTGGCAACCAGAAAAATGCTTTGTACATTTGGCCCCAGATTACTTATTTACATGTACCCACCAGGGACTTCATATTCTTTCATACTTAAGTATTGGTTCTGGTAGCAGGAACAGTGGCCCTGCAATTAGTGCTGCCAAGGATTCTTTCAATTTAACTTAGCTTGGTATTCCAGGATTCAAACCTTACGGTTGTGTCTTTGAGGTTCCAGGACCCTACTTCTTTCTGAACTAAATCAATCAAAAAGGAAAGAACTTTATGATTACCAAAGGAATTATCATATGTGAGATCATACCAAAAGTAGGAAAAGGAACACATAATCAATGATGAACAAGCTGACTGAAGATTTATGTGTACAATTTGCGAAAGTATCATTCTCTATTCTTCCATTAACTATTAGGAATTCCTTATTCCTTAAAACTTCCACCAACAGGAGAACCCTTTTATCTGATTTACTATCGGGAGGGGAGTTGAGGGAGCAATTTTAAGGCTCCTTCTGTGGCCTCATTTGCAAATAGCCTTAAAGCATGGTTGGAAATTTTGGCATAAAATTTGCCTACCAATATATGTATTTACATTCATCTCGCTCCCTAATTTGAGAGATAAAAGAGACACTTTCAGTTACGCATAGATAGAGTCTGGGGGGGGGTATACACGTTCACCACCAAAAGTGATTCATTATTCTCCTGACCTCCCTTCAATAATATTTTTATAGCCCGCATTTATTCAAAATCATTAAACAAACTGACTAAAAAAGTCCAGCTGTAATTATTACTTGAAAGAATCGCAACTCCCCCCTTTGCATACCCCTTCCTTAAGGGGGTTGCAGTACAGCTTATAAAAAAGTACCCTTCTAACACAAAATCTTTAGTTAACCAGGTTTCCTGGATGCATCACCATCCAGACTGTTCTGAAATGTCATTTTATTGCTATCTGTCAATAGTCCAGCAGCATTCCAATAGACCACTTTAAGGCTATTACTAGGTACTTCTGTTGCTGTTGAGCCCAATGGCACCCTTTGAGTTAAGGACACCTGCTACCCAGTTCCAACTCCCAGTCTCTTCATCTAGATCTGGAGCGTTCCTTCTCCCATTTCTGCCAAGCAGAGATACCCTCCTGCAACCCTTTATAAGGGATACCCACAGGTTTGATAGATTCTCATTTGACATAAATTGTGGGGGTGGGAAAACTAGAGGGCAAATCACATCGCCCATGGTTTTTGGAGAGGAGACTCTACTATCCTTCTCCTCCTGTAGGGGATTACATCAATGCTGCAACTGCATAACTTGTCACTATTTAGTAGGATTAGATTATATAACGCTTTTGAATTAAAAGTTACTCTAGCCCTACTATTTGCCCCAGGTGCTCAATTTACACCAGGAAAGTATAACTACTTTGAATCATATGGAGTGCAACTATATCAGCAAAGCAGCCCAATAGGAATACTCTGTTCAAAAATATTTATTGGTCAAAGATAGCAATAAATTCCAACAAAAGAGGCACATTCAATACATTACATTACATGAGGTGTTAGCCCCTAAAGCTCCCACATTATCCCAACTATATGTGACGCTGTCCCCCAAATTAGAGGTAAATACCTTAGCCTATGTTCAGGGAAAAGGAGGCGACATCTTGTGGGGGATCCATGATTGGGGCAGCCAAAGTATCCTCTACCCGTAGGCATGAGGAATTAACTGAAGTCTGTTGTGAGGAGGAGACTACCAGCCTTTCACTGTTGGACCACTCTCTTCACTCTCCAATGTCACACCAGGATCAGCATTTAAATCTAAGCTGAGTTTTTTTGCGCGTTGTTTGCAAATTCTACATTGTGTTTTCTTCCACTTTTGCTGCCTTTGTTATTCTTTCTGCTTGTCCTCCCCCTAGGATTTTATCATTGTTAGACCTGGCCCTTTTTGCAGGTTTATCCCCAAAAGTTTTGCCTTTTTGCCTCCTATTTTTCTGACCTGATTTTGTGGTGTTAGGACTCTGGGCACTTTACAACTGCTGATCACTGCTAAAGTGCATATGCTCTCCGTGTAAATTGTTATCCATGATTGGCATATTTGATTTACTGGTAAGTCCCTAGTAAAGCGCACTGAGTGTGCCAGGGCCTGTAAATCAAATGCTAATAGTGGGCTTGCAGCACTGGTTGTGCCACCCACATGAGTAGCCCTGTAAATGTGTCTCAGACCTGCCACTGCAGTGTCTGCGCGTGCAGTTGCAAATTGCCATGTCAACCTGGCAAGTGCCCCCACTTGCCAGGCCCTGACCTTCCCTTTTCTTACATGTAAGGCACCTCTAAGGTAGGCCCAAGGTACTCCTGATGGCAAGGTGCAGTGTATGCAAAATATAGGACATGTGCTGGTGTGTTTTACATGTCCTGATAGTGGAATACAGCCAATTTCGTTTTTCACTACTGAAAAGCTGTCTGCCCCATAGGTTAACATGGGAGCTGCTTATAACATCTTACAAGTGTAACTTTCCATTGGGACAAGATAGAGAAATGGAGTTTAGGCTTCCTGAACTCAGAATTTAATAACACATCTTTTAGTAAAGGTGGTTTTTAAATTGTGTGCTGGAAAAAGCCACTTTTAGCAAGGGAGCATTTTCTTGCTTTACCATTCTGTGTGCTTCTGCCTGTTTGTGTATTCACCGTCTGGTTTTGGAGTGAAAGGATCTGGGGATGTGCATTCACTCTAGACTGTCACAAGGTGTGTCCGGCCTTTCATGGGTTATTTATAGCCAGGCTGAATAGACCTTTCTGCATTTAGAGTGGTGGGAGGAGTTTTCACTTGCACCTGAATATGCTGTGTCTCTTTTGCACAATGCTGTCTCCACCTCCTGCCATCAAGCTGGACCAGGGAGGACAGAACAGATTTGTACTGAGATCAGGAACTCTGAAACAAAGACTACAATGAGAAAATGTAGTATAAATATTAGGGCTAAAACCCCAGGACTTTAGATCACTTCTGGAAGCATGAGGGCCTTGCCAGGAAGAAGAGCTAAAGAGCTGTGTGAGGAGTGCTCCCCTTTTATGTGTGAGGGGTGGGTTGGCCTGCAGTTGTTGCTTCTATCTGTGCACAGAGGAAAATGACTGACTCTTATTGCCCTGCTGTTGTATCCTGTTTGAGAAGGTCTCCAAGGGCTTGTGTGTGCTTGCCTCCTGTTGGAAGTCTCAAGGAAATCAAAGACTTCAAAGGATCCCTGCAGGATCAAAAAGGAACCTGCCTGGACGGAGAGCTGGGAGAGCTGTGTGAGGAGCGATGCCCAAGCTGAGTGTGGGGTGTGTCGGCCTACAGTTGCTGCTTCTGTCTGGAGCAGGAGAAGGACTAGGCTGTTCTTCATCTTAAAAAAGTGCATCAGGAGCGCTATATACATCATTTATCCTTCCAAAACGGGTGTGTGGTGAGCGCCGACCTTTCTTTATTACATTAACTGTGATGTTATAACAATTGTCTAGTTGGCAAAGTGATTTATGTGATGGTGGTCTATGTGTTTATATACAATATATGAGATATTTTTATATAATCTGGTATGGAGTCTCTTTTGTGGTGTATTAATGGTCACTGGTGTGTGTGTGTTGCGCAAACACTTTACACATTGCCTCTGGGGTAACCCTGAATGCTCTGCCAAGCTATCAGGTGTTATCTTGGGTGTGTAACTCCCTTACCCTTACTAGAGTGGTGGATTCTGCTTGGCTTAGGTGCATACCCTAGCCAACCAGAAACCCCCATTTCTAGAAACGATGCATGTACTTTTTGATTCTGAAAAACTGGAAAAAGATTTCTCATTTTGCACTTGCTAGGGAGGGGGGAAATCAGACTTACTGCTTCCGTAGGCTTTAGCTCAAAAAGATTTTGCAGGGAGAAGATCTGCTGATTCTCCGCTAACAAGCTCTTTAATCTATTTCCAACAGTGCGAAGAATCAGCTTGTGTTCCCAAGTTCCTGAATCAACAGTTGGATGGGAAATCCTCACTAAGATTCTCTTGATGAATACCCAATTGAGGCACCCCAAATGAAGAGCCTTTTCTACCTTCACTACTTGGAGGAGAAGTAGATTCATCAGATAATGACCTTTTATCCTGAATCAAAGACTTCAATATAGTCAGATGTTTATCTAAGATATGGACTGAATTATTAACTGATTTTTCCAACAGAGCCAATATAGAGGACAGAATTCTCTCTAGACACTGCAACGATTTGGAATACTGTACGTAGTTAGACAATAGATGTAGATTTACATACAATTCTGGGACAGTGGACGTCCTGGAAGTACTAAAAAGATTCTTGTTGGGGGTTACTGCTAAAAACCTGCATCCTAAGATGCGGGATGGAGCCCAAGGGAGAGCCTTCCCTTGGCGGGGGGATGCAGATGATATTCTTTGGTACTGCTTAGGGTCACTATCCAGATCTGGGAGAGTGAAATCTTCAATGGGAGGCGATTTTTCCACAATCTTTGGACTCTTAGAATGCATAGACACACCCTCACCAATGGAAGCTGGTGGCTTAGAGGTACATTGATTAATTACAATTTCTGATGCAACCTCTGAAATTGCCTCTGCTAAAGCCAATCCTTTCTCTCAAATGTACCACTTAGAGAAAAATATTAAGATTGCTTTGAAACCCTTCAAGGCATTCACATGCAAGGATTTGCTTCTCATGGGGGTATATTTAGATTATTTACATGCTCGCACATAAACCAATCTCCAAGAGCAATGTTTCTTAGTAGTCTAAGCCTATTTTTTAAACAGGGAGCTTATCTTCTGTGTAAATCCTTAGCAAGAAAGTGCTTCATATGCTGACTCAGAAATACTCAAAACATTGTGGAGACAAACAAGGACTCAGGTATCCTGGTTAAACATTTACATCTGAAGTATAACAGGGCAGGAGTAGAGAGATACCAGGGAGCCAAGGAGTAAACAGCAAAACTTCAATAAAGGGCTCAGAGGATCCTAGATTGGCAAAATTCTGATTACTAGTCACTTGCTGTCGAAGTAAGCTGCTGGAGGAACCACAAGCAGCACATGAGCCACCAGCCAAACTGTCCTAACTCAGCAATCACACACCCTTTCCCCTCTCCCTCACCGCCAACAATGTCCAAACCGACCACCAACACCCTTCACACCAACCGAGACTTACCAATAGCCTACGCTACTGTAATACCAGGCTGCACAGCACGAAAAAGTGGGGAGTGGGGGGACAAGGCTGCCTGGGAGTGGGGAACCTAACTGCATCTCCAAAGGGGTGGCTGCTTCAGAAAGGGACCAGTTGCAGCATGGGCACTTAGGCCTGTTCCATCGATCTCAAAGAAGCAACAGTCAGGCAGTGGCTAGATATGGCCTCCAGCCGCATATTCAGGAACCAGGGGCAGAAGCAGTGGAGGCAGAGGCAATGGCACCTGTTGAGGCTGTGGGGCCAACAGCAGCCCCAAGGCCTCCCTTCTATAACAGTCTTAATCAGGCGCAAATTGGACCTAATCTGGGCTGGTCAGGACCGACCTAAGCCGGTGAGTCAATGCCCCCCTGCAGTCGTACTACGGTCGTCCACACTCCGCAACTGCGCTATGTGTCTCGCACAGCTGTAGCCGCGGCATCTTGCCTGCTCCTGCTTCCTCGTTGCATCGTCGAGCTTCGCTGGCTCTGACCTGCTCACAAACTGTGTCTCCCACTTCAACTCCCGAAATATGCCTAGCCCTTTCAAATACTGCAACATCCTTCCCCAAGGCTGCCTGCAAATATCCCTTCGAAACTGCTGTTAAACAAACTACTTTTACTGGATAACTGCTCATCCTGATTTCTTTACTGCCATGCCACTCACCTGGCTCTTGTTCGCAGAGACAATGCTGGACCTCCCGTCTCTCTGAGGGTGGCGTCTGATCAGGGAATTGTAACCATCAATCAACTGCCACCCCAGAAAGGAAGGGGGGTTGGGACCAAATAACAAACAGAGAGACATGCGTGCCTTCGAGCTCAGCCACCGTCTTCTTGGAGTGGTACGTACGTCTCTTCTCAGTCCTGGAGAATGTCGTTGTAATATGTGCGTAATGTAGTGTGCAGTGAGCTGTACTGCAAATACAAGTAGAGAGGTTATTCAACAAATAAGTAGTCATGAAATATTCCCTCCCACCTTTGACATGTGAACAGTCACTTACACAATAATGAATCTATTGCTGCATAGACTTCCAATAATCAACTGTTACCCTTGGAGTTGCTGCACTCCCGGCAGAAGCTATAGAGTGTTTTCACATCACACGCTAAGGTACACCTTGTTTGTTCGATATTAGACACAAGGTGTGCAAAAGTGTGCTTTTGGATTCACAGACTACAGCACAATAAAGGATGGCACATAAGAATATCACTGGGCGCTAATAACAAGGCCTCAGTATGAGTGTTAAATAATACCCACAATGTCTCAATGTTCAAGAGTTGTCCTGTTATCTGATTTTCATCATCATGAAACCAAGTCTTTTGTTAAAACACTTTCCGTTAGTGCACTAACCTTAAGGGTAGTACTGAACCATGTTTTCTCATTTTAGGTGCAGCGTTGCAGTAATGGTGTTCACTGCATCGCTGGATTTGCTGGGGAGAAGATATCCACAGCGTCGGAGATTTGTAGGAGAACCGTGCATAGTTGCAGGGACTGAGTTTGCTGTTTCGCTTGGTTTGCAGGGGAGAAGATGACCGCAGAGTCGGAGATTCGCAGGAGAGCCGCAATGCAGAAGAAACTCAGCCAGGTCAAGTAGACATTCAGGTGAGCAAAATCACTAAAGAGGATCCGTCCTCCTCAACCAGTGGGTAAGCCAAGCACCGCCTCGTGGTTTGAGTCTGGTATAAATACGTTCCCAAATCCTGATGAGTCAGCCCAATGTCCCCATAGTCAAGTGCCTATGAGTTGGCCCAAATATCCCCATAGTCAAGTGCCTATGAGTCAGCCCAAATATCACCATAGTCATGATAAGTCGGCCTGAAGACCCTGGGGGATGTTACTGTTTGTTCTTTGGTGTTTCATGACTCGATGGCCTAAGGACCCAGGGAATAATTACCATACCAAGAACATTGTCAAGCCTATGGGGTAATGAGTCCCATGAACAGCCAGGGAGGCACTGAGATGTGTGCTTGATCCTGCAATCCTCCCCCACACAAGGTACAGGAGGAGTGAGAACACAAGGAGGTCCGGGTCATGACATTTACCATACCCTCTCTGATCTGTCTTAGACTTCCGAAGTCTCACTATAACATTATTCCTGTCAACCCACACATCCCCTCTAGCCAATTCTTTCTCACCACTACCCCAACCAATTCTGATAATCTAAATGCTTCGAAGAACAACCAAGACATTGTCAATGAAAACAAAGCTCTTTCCTTTTCATTAAAATGTAGCATCAGCAAAACCCCAGGGTCCTCCCCAAAAATGCCACTTTAATGGACCGCTTAACTTTGCTAGTCGCCATTCTCTCTCTTGACCATGCCTCCAAAATGTTCTTTACCGTTCTCCCCCTCAGTCAGCCTATAACCGCATAGTAGTTACCCATAACAACACATTCCTACCAACATCATTCATCCATTTTGGCTCACAACCTAGTATCGGTTTTTGCTTTTTTTAACTTGGCCCCAGATGCTAGGAGCTTAATTCACACCTGTCGGTTTACCTTCTGTGTCAAGGGAGCCAGTGATTCTTCAATTAATTCCACCACTCCACAGCTCCTTTGGCATTTCCGTCCCATGCTAGTCTGCCTCCGGAACAAGCGACAATAATGTGTTTGTCCCACAAGATCCCAGCAGGTGTCCTGCAGTACTGAAAAATGTAAAGAATAGGGCCTTCTGATTGGCCGAGCGAGCTTTTTCACCCAACTGCCATTTCAGTACCATGTTATTGCTGCCAATACCCCATCATCAGTGATGTCATCAATGATGTCCTTTAACATGCCATGATTGATGTGATATGTGAGGTCATAAACAGTGCAAATTGGGGGCACATATTATTGGTAGCTCAGGAAACTATGACTTGTAATTTTTTGTGTTTTTTTTTTTTTTTTAATATTACTCACCTCATTTCAACACCTAACTATATCTTCACTTTAACCTTTGTTTTATTATTCAGTGAATTATATACATACCTGTAGCTCGATATTCTGAACCTTCTCGTAGCATCATACAACTCTGTAGTATTATAATAGGCAAATTCTGTTAATTAAAACTGTTCTACCAGAATAATACAGTATATTCATGGAAACAACTCAGGCGCCATTGCTTGACTTCTTCGGTTCTTACTGATTGCCTATTATTCTCTGGTTGATAGCGATAGTTATAAGCAAATAGTGATGTCCTAGATGGAGCAGGACGCATACCAGAAACTGGAGGTGAATTAGGAACCTGAGTGTCGACAATATACACACATTTGTATGATAATTCCATGAAGGCAAATGGAAGGAAGTAGAAAAGTTGCTGTAGTGATTTTGCTGGTGTTAGTATTTTGCAAGGTACAAAAAGAGCCATCTTAGTCAAAAGGTCTGCAAACTACACACACACAGCCCCCAAATGCAAGGAGATGATTGTGTGCTTTATAAATTCAAACTTAACCTAAGAAAAGTATAAATGTGTTTTGCACTACTCACTTTAGCACTTCCTTTCTTTTGCCAGTCTTAGGTGACCACCCAAAACCAGACAACCATGCTGAACTGTAGTTGTACCCATGTCACGGGATACTATTTTTGGCAGTAAGATTGGCTTTGACTTTGTAATCCGGTTTGTTATGTCTGCATTTAATACACTTCTAAAACTAGAGTAATCCAACTGTTGGGCAACCAATTTTATTTTTTAAATCTATGGTATGGCAGAATATGATGTAATTGATGGCTAATCTTGTCATTCACGGTTTTCATCTAGAGGTCAAGACATCAACTTTCATGATGGGATCGTCATCGTTGTCAGGAAGTTCTTTCATACCTGCATGATCTGCATGTACCTTGCATGCAGGCTCCTTGCTCTTTCTTTCTGTTACTTTTTCAAATGCAATTTACATGCCAATTACGATGATGCCGAATTTCAGATGCATCCTTGTTTGGCAGTCCAGTAGTCAACTCAAGTAAAAAAACGTTATTTTGTTGCAAAAGCAGCCATAAAAGTGTATAAGTGCAATAAAAAAAAACATTACATATCCAGTTTCTCCAGGACGTTATCGATTACCTGGCGAAAATACAAATGTAATAGCACATAAATCATCAATATACAAATATATGAAGGAAAGATCAATAAAAACACTTTTAATCAAAGTGAAGTGTGCCCCGAGATCGCACTGCGGCGCACAGGAAAGAGCTTACATAAAAACAAGTCTCATCATCGGATAGCTGTTGAAGGAAATGATAGGCTTGAAAACATTGCCGAAGGTCTCTGGATTTCAAAAAATAAATTAAAAACATTTTAGTGAATCTTTTATAAAAACCACAAAAAAAGAAGCAAAGTAGGTATTTAATTGTGTCTGCCCTAAACGAAACAGTAATGAGCATTCCCATCGCCCTCTAATATTAAACAGGTAGCTAGTGGGAGAATTTTCATGGCTCAAATGCAGGTAAGCTATAATAGTGGTTTTTGATGTTTCCATACTTAGGTGCTTGTTACGCATTTGACAGACCACCAGACTCGCTGGGATATGGCGGTGGCGGTCATCCCACTGCCCTATTAGGAACAGGGCGGTCGGGCCACCCTGGGACCACTGCAACCGGAAGGGATCAGAGATCCCTGGCAGTGGTGCAGCGGTCTTGAGGCTGCAATATATTTGGTGGGGCCACTGCGGCCCGTCAAGCATATTACGGGTTTCCTTACCACCACACTTTTCATGGCGGTGCCACAGCCATGAAAAGTGTGGCGGAGAGGAAACAAAGGGGGGCCCACAGGGTCCCCTGGTGCCACACGCAATGTGGATGCACACTGGGGGGCACAACATGTGCCCCCCTGTGTGCATGCACACCAGTACCTGCACGGCATTGACTGCAGTCCATGCCATGCAGGTACTGCCTTTGACGTTCCCATTGCGGGTCCCATTTCATAGGCGCCACCCTGGGAATGCCAAAGAACCGCCCGCCAGACCAGGAGAAAACTCCTGACCTGGCGGGCGGTTCCTACACAGGTTTGGAGGTGCAGGACCAGGGCGGCCCCGCTCCCGCACCGGCAAACTCATAATAAGGCTCTTAGTCTCTTTGCTTGTGTCTGGGCTAATAGTAATGTTTGTACATTCTTTCTCGTGGGGTTAGCACTCAATACTGTGTTAAAACATGGTTTAGACCAATCTCTTCAAATGATTTCTTTGCATAAGCTAACCATGTAATAGAGAGGCCTTTATCGCAAGCTAGACAGTCACTGATTATTTCTCTTGTAAGAGAGGCTTCTTCAGTTTTTCAGATATATAACATTAACAGTGGTGGTTGTGTTCAAATTCGGTCACTCAGATAACTTAATCCTAGCTCCTTGTGGCAAATAAAATGGGAGGAGGATGGGGGAACAGACAACATTTTTCTGCAGAAATGGTTTTCCTGTACTGTACAATCTGCAATACCCCACATTTCCTCCCCATAGGATGCTACGGATCACATTGAGAGGTGTATATCTGTAACAGTGGTACAAGTGTCCTGCAAACTGGTGAAAATAGGAGACTGAGGAGTGAGCCTTCTACCTTAGATAGCTTCACCCTGCACTGAGTTATGTTTGGTGCCCAAGAGCCAGCTGCGTTAAAAGCAACCCCCAGGTAGGAAAAAGTGCTAGTGCTTAACAGTTGATTGGAGCCGACTGCAAGGCTTGAAAGCAGAGTGTTCTTAGAGCCACATGCCATTATAAATGATTCGAAAAATGTGTCAATAAATCAAGGGTGGCCATAAATTGCACAAATGAATGGACTAGCAAGCGCAAAGCTTTAGGGGTGCGAGCTATTAGCCCAGCATCATCCACATATAACAATACTAGAAGTGGGGCACCTTTTATCAATTAAATGAGGGCTAAGCAAATGTATATACAAAATAAACAACAAAGGGGCGAGTATACACTCTTGTTGCACCCCTTGTTCGATTTTAATGTCTTTAGATACTTCACCTTTTTTGTCCAAATCTTACCCTAGCCTTTGTGTTCTCGTGCAGGGATGCTAAGAGGTGGATAAGTGTCGCATCCAACCCCATTTCAAGAAAGAGTTACCATAACTTAGAACGATTTACACAATCAAAGGCCATGGACAAGTCCATGAAGACAAGGTATAATGGTGTTTATTTTCAACTTTAAATTTACCTAGAATTAGGTTTAAATTCAGGCATTGCTTTATAGTGCTAATACAGTTATGTAAGGCATATTGTCAGGGGTTTATAATTTTGTTTTCCTCTGCCCACTCAATAATCCTGTTGTATAAAACTCTTCCCAAGATTTTAGCTAGTATGTCAATCAGTGAGATGGGGCGATAGCAGCTTGGCATGAATCGATCCCCCTTTTTAAAGATCGGAAGAATAGTGGATGTAACCCAGGAGCTTGGTACAGATGAATGTTTTAAACTATTAAAAACATTGGTCAGCACTGGGGCCCAGAGTTTGATGTTACATTTAATTGAGTTAATGGAGGCCCTATTCAGGCCTGGTGCCTTACCCCTGTTATATTCCATATAGGTACCCTATATAGGCGCAGGTGACACTGCAACCTTTCACCTATATCCTTCCCTACATTACATACATAACGGTTCTTAGGCACTGACATTTTACCCAGATATGGCACTGCATTCAGAACGCAGGTTTTTCCCTGGTTCGATTCTCATACATTATGCATGAGGCTTCTTGGAAGCACAGCAGGACTAACAGTAGGATTACCATCTCCTGTATAATATCTCTGTATAAAGTTCAGGCCTGACGTCATCCTTTAGGCCGACACAGTAACACAGCAAGGTAGGACCCCTGGGGAGACCTATGGGTATATATACATCATGTCTTGCTTAGACAGACAGAGGAGACGGGGACTTCCCGGCTGACACACTGACCAGAGACGCTGACGTTCCTGCATGCAGACGCTCCAGCTAGCAGTGGTCTAACATCCCTCGCGGGGTGTCCAACTCGAGACCAGGATGGGGTCCCACATTCTCTAACTCTCAGGTAATCGGGTGGACTAGATCCTAGAGGGATTCTTGGCATAACACCTACATAGATGCTAGGTACATTTAGGTACATCTAGTTAGGGAGGCATCGCAGGAGTACGCACTTTTTATCATGTGTTCTATGTACTTGTATATATATTCATGATTTCTGCAAGATGGTAGAACTATACCATCCTTTTACTTTCATAATATTGCTTATCATATATCTCTGCTACTGTCTAATGGTTGTTGCAGCTCATATATTTTACACTCGAATAACAACTGTTCAATAAATACTTATTGAAACGCCCAGCCTGTTTATTCTGTGTATCTCTCTGAGACAAAATAAGTATGCACGAGTGACTGAGCGAAAAGTAGTATATTGTTTCCACGATCCTGAGGGATCAGGGTTGTCATGTTCTGAGGTTGCCAAGAACTATTCTCTCCCCGATAAGAGGAGACTCTAGTGGCACTGTGAGCTGGCTAATACAGACAGGCTAACGTATCCGGTGGGTGTGCACGGAATCCGTCCGTGACCAATCCCACAGTTTATGTTATCCGAACGCGCAGATCCTATATAGGTAATATAGGAACTACACGACATGGCGCCCAACGTTGGTTGGGTACTTATTTAACAGTAGAATCTGAATAGTTCAGTTGTGCTATTCTCAGAGACCCCTACTCACAAAACACCAGAGACGTCTGGAGTGGGTGGGCACAAACTCCGCCACAGCTGAGTAGGCGAGAAATCCTATTTATTGGCTGTTGGTTAATCAAGCTTGAAGGACACAGTGTTCCTAAAATTGTGCATAAAAACCTTATCTTAGTTCCCTTGAACAAACTTTTTCTTTACAAAAATGACTGAGATAACGTAGTAGTAGATCTACACCTCTCAGGGGAGAAGAAGATGCAGACGCAATTCCGATTGCAGAAAAATTCAGACATAGAATCACCCTGAAACTGTTAGAAAATGGTTTATCAGCTAGGGGTGGCTTAGTAGTTTTCGTGATTGAGGCACACAAATCAAATAAAACAGAGGTATTTTATTCATGGGTTACATTCCCAGCAGCAAATGCAAGAACACAGACATTTCACTCTTACACAGAAGGAGATGCACCAGTGGAATATTGTCCGTTCGAGGACATAGAGGTTCCACTCACGTACCAGGAACACTTATACTAGTTCAAAGGCACCCTACCCCACATAAGAAGAAGAGTAAGATTAAGCCCGCTCGGAGGAGAAGGGGCAGCATGGCCGATATTAGCGGCCTACACACCACATCCTGACATTGAAACAATGCCACCAGGAGACTTACTCATACAACATAAAGATTTAATTAAAATCTATAGAAACATGACGCAATTCGTCATGAGGACATTCACTGTCCAACCAGCAATAGTTGCAACTAATGGAACTCAAGTACAGGGTACAGCAACTAAAATCACACCACAAACATTACACGCAGTGATGGGTAAAATGCCCTCTAAACGTGAACAAATGCCATTCTGGGTAGCTCAGAAAATTACACAGCTCGAGGCAGTATTCCTGAATACTACCCCGTATGAAAAACACAGAATGCTAACAATCTGCTTGCCCATGGGGATAACACCACAAGTAGAAGATTGTACCACTTGGGGTACAGTCTTTGCTGCCATATATACCAGAACTCATGGTATTCCATCATTAGCAGTAGTACCTGATGTATTGAGACAGATACAAAATGAGTACGGAGCAGAGCCGGCCCTAAACTTAGGGATGAAGTTACTAGGTAACTATGCCCAGGTATCAGCCATAATACTAGCTAACATTAAGGGGGAAGCAGCTTGAGTGGCCATCCGCCAACGCCTGAGGGAGTTCGATCCTTTAGAACAGGAACACGAACTACCCAAAATAATTGAAACTGCGTATGCAGAATTAGGCAGAGACAGTTTGGGTGGGAAAGCATTAAAACCACAATTGATGGGCAGTCCTGAAAAGGACACTTCCAAGCAGACACCTGCTTCAACTAAGAAGAAGTGGGACAATAAAAAACAACAAAACTTTAAAGGAAATAGATCTCAATCCCGGGGTAGATCTCCTCCACAGTAGCCCTCTGAAAAGAGGTATAATCTTAGGAATAGGGATAACATTAGGAAACCTGACAGGTATCAGGATACTGATACACGTTCCTCTCGTTCCTTTCAGGGTTCATCGAAAAACTCCGAGAGGGAAGGACGGTCAGACAGACAAGAAGAGCGTACAAAGTCCAGAGACAAGCAGCACGCTCAAGATTACACTTCTAAAAAAGAAGAAAAGCCAAAGCAAAAGCCACAGTTCAAAAAGAAGAAAGTTGCAGGTCTAAAGATCAGACATGCCCAGAATTCTGAGGACTCGACTACTGAACGGGGAATGGGCTCTGACGATGCTAGACAGTGCGGCAGAAATAACAATAGCTCGCCAGAACATGATGGAATTTCTGGTGACAGCGGACTTGAAGGATTACATCACGGTAGAAACACCCGATACTAGGGTAAGTGTCCCACATAAAGTATATGAAATAACGCTCCAAATGGAGGGGGACAAATGTAGAACAGTGAGAGGTCTCTTTTGGGAGAACCTAACGTTTGGCTATGATATTTTATTAGCTGAACATGATTGGCTGCCAACATTCGTCATGGATTGCCCTAAAGGAGAAATGGTAATTCTTTCGGTCTTCTCAGACCATATTCCCAGGCATTTACAACACACTTATGCGCAGGAGTGGGCGGTAGCCCAGGCTCTGGCATTATACAAAAACCATGTTGGATGGGATGAGGATTCAACCCACCACATTATTCCTTTAAAAAATGCTCCAACTGCACAGAGGCAGTATCCAATAAAGCAAGAAGCTAAAAAACTGTTCAGGGAGATCCTAGATCAACTTGAATACCAAGGGGTGATTGAAACTTGCACCTCTCAGATGAACAATCCTTTGTTTCCTGTCATGAAACCTGACAATACATATCGTCTAGTTTTAGATTACAGACACTCAAACACTTGCACTAAGACATTTGCAGTCCAAAATGCACACAGTGCCGCATTAATGAATAACATTGTGCGGAAAAAATATAAAACGACACTTGATATCTCAAATGGATTCTTCTGCCAAAATATAGCGCCTGAAAGCAGGTATCTAACAGCCTTCTCAGCGCTAGGGACCCAGCGTCAATTTTGGCAACTCCCCCAAGGGTATAAGAGCAGCCCGGGGTTGTTTTTTGCCAGAGTAACCGAATTACTACAAAAATTGGATGAAGAGGCATTGTCCTATGTGGATGATATTTATCTGACGGACGATGACCTGGAGGAACACTTGAACAGAGTAAATACCATAATTTTGGGATTTGCATCTGAGGGCTACAAATTTAACTTTAAAAATGAAAAATTGCCCATCTCAGTGTCCTGTTTTTAGGATACGAACTTTCAAGTAAAGGAAAGAGCCTGGCAGCCAATTTTTTTGAAAAATGTGCGCTGCTCCAACCTCCAAAATCATTAAAAAATTTACAGTCAATTCTGGGATTCCTAAATTTTGGTTGAACTTACATTTTGGATTACGCAGAAAGAGTGAAACCTTTCTACGATTTAATAAAACCTGATTTCTCAGCCAGAAATTGGACACAGGAACACACAGATACACTTCGTTCCTTACAAGCTGACATGATAGCTTCCAAACACTTACAGACACGCGTAAACGTACGCAACATGGTGATCCGTATAATCGCGGGTCAATCAGGGTACACCTATCTAACATATAATGAAGGTGAGACAGTACCAATTGCATACAAGTCACATTTGTACACAAATGCTGAGATGCGCTTCGCATCTACAGAAAAAATTCTAATAGCAGTACAGACTGCTGTAGTGAGAGAACGAGCACTGGCTCAGGGGAAACGAATAATAGTAGTAACTCCGGTTCCAGCCTTAGAGGCTGCGACAAAGGCAAGCATTCCTAATGCTAAAGCTTTACATCCGAGATGGATACAATGGGCTAATTCTCTCACTGCAACAGATGTAGAATACAGGTACGACCCAAATTTAAAGACACAAGCATTTCTGCAATACGAACAAGAATATCCTCTACCAAACGAAATAATGCCTCTAGATCAGTATGAATATATCATTTATACTGACGGATCTGCTCAACCGGCCATAGGGAGTAAGCAACAATATAGCGCAGCATGTGCAATCGTTAAAGGTCGTATGCGGGATGGAAAATTCCACCCGAGTTGCACAAGGACGCAGTCCCTAGGAGACTGCACTGCACAGTTGGCAGAGTTAAAAGCGCTGATACTGGCACTAGTAAATACGGATCAAGAATTCCCCACACTAATTGTGTGCGATTCCTTTTACTGTGTGCAGTCTTACAATGAATATTTGCAGTACTGGGTTCAAAACGGGTTCAAAGATGCAAAAGGTGGCACAATTAAGCATAAAATGCTATCGGAACAGGTAGTGGAGTTGAAAACCGAACTACCGAGGGCTCACGTGATACATACACTGAGTCATCAGCGTGATGGCGTTCACGTTGAAGGGAATTCATTGGCTGATGAAGCCGCAAAGGGGGCTGTACGCACGGCTTCCGTAGCTGCAATCACTCATTCTAAAACGAGAATAGACGGTGAGATTATGGTAGC
The DNA here is from genome assembly GCA_963921515.1 of Calotriton arnoldi. Taxonomy (NCBI): domain Eukaryota; kingdom Metazoa; phylum Chordata; class Amphibia; order Caudata; family Salamandridae; genus Calotriton; species Calotriton arnoldi. The sequence goes on along the minus strand of CAWUFW010000554.1, from coordinate 3,966,323 downwards.
TATTAATGCAACCCGCAAAAACAGCGGAGCAGTACCAAAAGGTTTCCACTCAAGTACTCCTACAAGTTAGATGCCAATAACATTCCATTTGCTCAGATTCCTGGAGTGGGGGATAGAGTAATTCCAAATATGGATCGTAGGTTAGGTTTAATACTAGCAGCACACGAAGGATAGGTTCTGCTCATGCAGGAGTTACGGTGACTGTTTCCTTATTGAAACAACGCTACTGGTGGCCTGGTTTAACAAAGCAGACTAAAGACTATGTCTTGAAATGCGACATCTGTCAGCAGATGAAGGGTTCCACCGTAACACGTCCTGCGCAAACACCATTGTTAATAGCTGACAAACCACTAGCGTGTGTCTACCTGGACCACTGCGGCCCCTTAAAAAGAGATGGGGCTAAAAGATATATCATGGTTGCAGTGGATTCCTGCTTGAGATTCCTATGGGTGTGGCCCCAGCACTCGGCTGACGCTCGAACTGTTATAAAATATTTGCGAGTCTTCATATGGACATACGCAATTGGCACATTACATTCTGACCAGGGCCCTGCATTTAGCTATCGGGCTTACAAGGAGGCCATGCGAGGATTGGGTGTAGCATTGCGGTACTCATCTCCGTACCATCCCGAGGGAAATTCGGTAGTGGAGAGAAAAAACCCAGACTTAAAGCAATCTTTAACAGCTAGAGTATTAGGCACGGGTGAAAGTTGGGTAAAACATCTGTATGGAGTTCAGCGTGCACTTAACAACATGCCAAGAAGTTCTCTAGGGGGCATCACAAAGAGGGATTACATTAGATGACATCATACAATACAATAGATCGGACCCCGATTGGAAGAAATGATTGATTTGGCCCACAGACACAAATGGTTGTCAGGAAAGATTCATGGGTAAAACCGAAGGGTTCACCGAAGGGTTCACAATCCATAGGCCAGATCCGCGCTATGTACAGAGACAACATCCAGGGGTAGTGACGTCATACAGTGTTGGGAAGTTGTGCCTTAATTGGCTAGAAACCTCAACACTCACAGAGGTGAAACAACACTTATCCTTACTCACACAAGACATGGATCTTAAGGATTTTTTACTAGGTCCCAGGAAACCACGCCAAAAACGCTTCATATATGCTGGCATTTATGCTGCCTACAATGAAAATTGGAAAATATCGCAACAGGAGGCCGCAGAAAGAATACGGGAAATAGACCGTATTAACTTAGAGAAATCTCTAGCAGTGGTAGACAATGGGTTAACAACATTGACCTCCAGGATATATTCCTTAGGCAACATTGTATCTTCTGCGATAGACATACTAGAACAAGATTTGGCCATATTACAACACGGGCAATCTCAATTACGTTCTATTGTGTTATTAAGCGGGACGCTGCAATCTTTGCGTGAAGGCTACGTGCCTTGGCGTTATATCAACAGTACGTCTCTGTTTTCTGAATACAATCTAACAGATAAACAGATAGAAATGGCACAAAGGGGAGCAAAATATACAATGCTGCGTATCGAAAAACTGGATAGATTACCATTCACAGTGGCAGAATCGCCTTCTACAGAATGGCTAATCCATGGCCACATAACTCTATAGGTCACTACTTTTCAGTTTCAATAATGCCTTGAACAAAAGCAGGCAGGCAAATATGAAAAAATGGGTAAGAAGTACATTAAGGAATCTTGGGAATTACCATACAGATTTCGATGCCGGAGTGGGGATCGAGAAGTGTTTCTCAGTGGTACAAACTGTGAGAGCGCTTTAAGTGGATCGCTCATATGTCAGGACATTCTACTGCACGGGGCTTGTAATGGTTCTGTGGCGAACTTGTCCTGTCATCTGAGGGGTGCCCCAGCTGCAGTGATTACTCCAGCATTTGGGATACTTTAGAATGGGAGTTACTTGATGCTGAACGGTCAAGGCTGCTGTGGAATGCTCCCGGGCATCGCATATCTGGTAACCGTGAGCGCCAGGGTTACTTGTTGTATGCAAGTATTGTTTCCACTGACACATACAGTCAGGGAGGCACTGTTATGGCCTTCACTGAATGTTTCTTTAATACGGTTTGATACTCTAGGCAGAATGAAAGCCATGCTTTTACAGAAGTCTGTGCCCTTAACCTCCGCTAGAGAGACTTTTGAACTCGAGATCGCAAGGTCTTCAGCTGAGATACAGGCGCTTATTAATACAAACTGCCCTTTCCATTTTGTAGAAATGGTGAATCGTATCTTTAACATGTTTGATATGACTGGCATTGTCCACCTATTTAAGACCATAGGTTCTGGACTTCTAAGCACCTTTCAGACGGTACTTGGAGTTATACCAAACTTCATACACTCCGTATTCGGAAGCATCTTTGGAGGACTTCCGCTGATCCTGTTTCTAATAGCAGGTATCCTGATTGTTATTTTTCTGCTACGCAATGGACGTCCCAGTCACCAAGGAGATGGAAAAAGCACTCCTGGAGCGAAAATACCGTGACCGAATGGTACAACATCTAGGGACGCCTCGCCTGAGAGAACTAAGTGCATCTTGGTTCTTGTCATTTCGACCAGTCTGGATGGACTGCATCTTACCTGTCCTCCGATGCCTGTTTTGCGGAGAAGAATGCGTGCTAGATCTTTGTTTAACACTCCCATCATGTGCGCAACCGGACGTGAATGCTCTACTGGACCCGATAACGGCCCATGTTCTGCAGTGTCCTCAGCGTATTCCTATTTTGATGGCAGCATTCCTTGAGCCACCGCAGGTAGTAACTCCACCTGTTGGTATGGACACCGGCTCCTCCAGTGGCATCCAGGCTTTGGACGGCGCACAGGCTGTCACAGCACCAGCTGCGGACTGCGAGGAACATCATCTGTGGTCAATTGACATTCTTTGCGAGGTGTTACAGGGGCCGTCTACTGCAGAAGCAAGCAACGGAAATGTTGCGTCTACCAGCCAGGACACATAAACATTTTGACTTATTTTGGCTCGTCGTGTGCTGGGAAGAAATTCGCCCTTTTTTTAAACAAGCTCAAATTTGGAACTATGAAACTAAATTGACATTCCTTTTCATTTTTTTTGCATTCATGGCTTTAAAATGCTTATAGTAGTTCGGACTATAATTACGGACACTTTTAGAGCTAGGAATTGGGGGAAAACTTTTTAATTTTTTTAAAGTTTTTAGAAATTTTTAGACGTTTTTAAACATTTTAGCAAAATAAATGTTTTTAAACACTTTGGGGCATATTCACAAGGAGCTATCGCCGAATTAACGGCACTTCATCTCAGCCAAAGTCGTGATAAATATACCTCCCCATTCACAAGCTGGTGTAAACAGCCCACAGCACCAGTTTACCCACGATAGCAGCCTCAAAAAACATCGCCACAGAGGACCCGCGCAACTATCGCTAATGAGATGCAGAGTGGGCGTTCCCGTGCCAAAAGGCGCGACAACATCACACCTCAACATTCACAACAACCAGCCACATCGGCGATAAAAACACAAAACAGGCGATAAGCCGCATTAGCACCAGGAAATCTACACCTGCTCTGACCTGGTGTAAAGTCCGACCACAACCTGCACCACAAAAGGGAGCACAGCCCAGAGCCACACATGAAGGACAACAGACGCCCACGAGCAACTGAACATGCAGCACGGACACCCAAGAGGGCCACAACACCCACCGACACCACACCCAGGCCCGCAACACCCCCCCCCCAGGGACCACCCCCAACCCCGGACTAAGAAACGGCACACCAACACCACGAATCCCAAAACAAACATTTTGCCTGATGTCGCACAAGCAGGAAAATAAACATAATTGCGTGGCCAGAAAATGGAGAATCAGTCATACAGCAATGGAATCACCAACACAAAACACCATACAAACAAAAGCCGAAACAACCCTTAGGATGAGTCCTAGCGGCTCCTGACTGGACAATCCGTAGCACACAGCCTGGAAGACAAAATCCAAGAGAAGAAGGTGTGCCATGCGCCCAACAAAGGAAAGAGAGGGAGAGAGCGAGGGAGAGAGACGGAGTGAGATAGCACAAGCAGCGCAAGGCCGCTCGGGCACCTGGCTCCACATGCCAACATGTGTGTGTGCATCGCCATCCGTACACCATGAGCCCAAGGCCGTGTCCTAATCTCAGCGCCAAAGCCACATCACATTCCGAAACGCAAGTAGTAGTCAGACAAACATCAGGGATGAAAGCACCATTGTCCCAATGCAGAAGGCGGGAGGACACCTGCACCTCTGACCTTGGTCCAGAACGCGCCTGGAACACCCTGATAGAGATGCAATGGCAGATGGGGACGACTCCCACACACGCATTCATCAAATGAACCATCCGACTTATCCACAGCCCACACACAGAAGCCCCTGCCTGTGGTACCCCCGCATGGGATGCCCTTGACACTCACGGAAACAGCAACCCATTACCCACAATGTTGCACACACATTCGAATCATTGCTCAGAGCTGTGGCATATCCTCCACACAACTGCCGCAGTTCAGAAGAGTGCCGGTTCACGAGACGCACCAACGCAATGGCAGGCCATACCGGGCACATGCACAACCCCGTCACGTGGAACAGTACCGTGCACATATGCTGCACTTACTGGGCGCACTGCCACTGGCAGTGCTGCGGATCAGTTACAGGCTCAGCTTCCGCATTGCCCACGTCACCTGCGTCCAGCCCTGGTTCCACTGCCGAACATGCACATTCGAGTGTCCCATGGATGTCTGCCTATCCAACACAACTGTTGATGAATTGGACTATGACCTGTGTCTGCGCCCCCTGTTGGATCACGAACAGGAGTGTAACCGAGACAGCCATGCATGGGATGCCTTGACATACTGCGTATGTATTAGTAGTTGTGCATGGGAGATTGCACAATTTCTCGTGTGCAGTGACCACATCGAGGCACTCCCCTATTGGGCTGTGGTGCGGATCGGTGAGACGGCGTGGGCTGAGCACACCTGCCCGGACCACCTAATGGATTGGCTCACCCTGGTGTTCCTTGAACACGACAACGACGTACTATTGGAACACATTGCACATGAAGCTGCACGGGCATTCATGGACGAGTAACTACGTTCATGCAGCCACATCCGATTGCCACCCACAGCACATGGCCCAACAACTTGTTGCATCATGGGGATTGCTCACATATTCCACCACAACAGAGGACACGTCTGCCTTCGTTCGGGCTCTGGATGCATGTGCGTGGAACAACGTGTGTGTACACACACCTGTGCAAGGCGACGCAGGTCCATGGACGGAGCAACACAGCGTCGTTTGGCAACGTTGCCAATTCGGACACACTGCTGGGGGAGAGCACACACATGGCAATGTAGCACGACATGTGAACCTGTTGGACCCTCACACCTGATCACTGTCAGCAGAGCAGACAATTGGCGCACTCCGGAGGCAGAGCACTATGCAGATCCCATGTGCAGTGAGTCATGCCCCCTCACACGGGGCAATGGGCAGACGCCAAACAACACATGACTCATCCAGCAAGGCAAGGTGGGCTGTGAGCGTTGCCATCCGTGATGAATGTTGTCCATTTTAGCCCCGACATTTCCTGAACCTCGACATGTACCCATGCTAAGTGTCTTAAGCATGTCCCTGCCTGCTGTGGCCGTTGCCTCGTCCGTACTGACACGCACATGCCAATAAAGTCTATGCCACTACACTGGTGTCTGTGAGGTGTGTTGTTTAGGTTGTCCACTCGTGTGCCACAATGAGCATTGCCCCTACATAGGGAGGAACTGACAGACGCATGTGCAATGTGGGTGTGTCCCTTTGGCAAGCTCCACCTCTGTGAGCCAGACATTGTTTTGGGATATGTGCTGAACGACATGTGCACTTACGTGACGTCAGCAATGTGAGTATGGTGTCCAACCACTGATCATGTGGAGCAATGTCATATCTCACTACAGAATGTGTCCACACAGATGTGTGTGAGTAGGTATGCGACGTGTAGTTCTGTTGTCACATGTGGTGTAGGACACCACTCCTGGCCTGCTTTCGTTTGGGTCAGTCCTACACACAGCCCTATTCAACACATGGACGTGTGCCTACGTTGGGGGGTTGTGTGATTGTTGTTGATGTGTAATGGGGACACAGCTAGTACTCACCTTCACAGTCATCCAATTGGCCATGTGTCTCAGGGATAGACATGCGCATAGATGTCTGTTACCAGGGTATACCTTCATGTGCAATCATCGTCCCCACATCCAGCCATACTTCCATACGTGAGTGAACATAGTGATGACACATCTGTGTGATTTAGAATGTTTTATTCACATTCAGGTGATTGGCGGAGCTGGAGCTGTACATGTCCATCCAAGCCCACATCACATGGAAGCCCAGTGGTGGGCCAACCAGAGTCCTTTGGGGATTGCATGGTGATTAGGAAGAGGGAGAGTGCAGTCCGCAGCTGGATTGCTGTGTAATTGGCCAGCGGTGAAGAAATGGCAGTCCGTGTCGGGGTCTGGGTGAATGTCGCAGAGTGTTCCGGGGGTCAGTAGGAGGTATTTCCCAGGGCATGATGCATAGGTCATAACCAGGCAGGGACAGGCCATGTGGCGGTGATGGATGCTACTGCCTCCTTCCTCACACAGTAGTTCCCATCCCCTTCTCACTCCCCTGATACGGGTTCTGTGTCCGGTGTGTCCGCTGTGTGTGGTGGGGTGATGGCTGCATCGCTGTGTGCCACTGACACATCAGACTGCGTAGGTGATGGGGCAGCAACAGTGTGCCACGGACACATCAGGGGTCGGAGCTGTGTGTGTCGATGTTCCCGCTGCAGTCATCTGGGAATGGCTCAGTGGCAGCAATGGCAAGATGAAGTACTGCAGGGCATTGAAGTTCCCAGCTACTACTCGCTGGTGTCCAGCCGTGGCAGACATACTTCCAGCCTGCATCTGCTCCATGGTCTCCATTGGCCTCCGCATCTGTGCCAACTCTGTGCTGTCATGGCTGGTGCCTGTCTGACCTGACAGTTCTTGTATTCGATTCAAGGCACCAGCGAGGTCAGCCAAGGTCTGTGGCGGAGCATGGTGCGTACAGGGGGTGTCTGATAGGGACTGTACGTAGTCCCTGATGGGACTCAGATACCCACGTATGGCATCGAGTTTGGCTGCCACGAGCTCGAAACCCACCCGCAGCTGATCAGCCAACTCCACCTGGCAAGCCAAAACACACCGTTGGAATTCCATGTATTGGTCGGGGGGTCATGGGAGACAGCCATGGTGGTGTGTGTTTCCTGCTGTGTGGTCTGTGCAGGTGGTGGGGTCACCTCGAGGCAGCTGGCCTGCCCTGCTCCTGGGGGTGGGGTGCAGAGGCTGTCCATTATCCGTTGGAGGGTGTCTTGACATATGTGCAGGTTGTCCTCTTCATCATCAATGATGGGAAGTGTGGTGTGCTCTGCAGGAGGTGTTGTTTGTCCCTCTGCAATGTAAAGGGGAGATGCAGGTTAACAGAGTTTCACATGTATGTTGATGATTTGCAGATGTTTACATTCAGACTGCATGCCAATGTACATTGTGACTGTTTTGGGGGAGCTGGCTATTTGATGGCAGTCAGTGTGTTTTTCGACTACATGACGGATGTGTGGTAGTACCCGTACATTATCATCACACAGTGTCAGGCAATGCCAGATGTGAGTGGACAGTTACTACGCACGAGGGGAACCTGTTGTGAGCTCTGTCCTGTGGTGCTGGTGTTGCACTTTGTACCACATTGCCGTCATTGCTGATGTTCTGTGATTGCTATGTGTGTGTGCTGCATTGTGGGGGAGTTGCCCCTGCAGCTCTGATTTCATGTAGCCTTCTCCCTTTGAGGCGGGGTTGCCTTTGAATTGTTTGCTTTTCGGGGCCTGATTTGCTTTTGACTTGGGTCATATGTGCTCTCGGACAGATTTTGTGGCCTGGTGCATTGTTCGTCTGCTGCGTGTATTGTACGGCATGGGTTGTGGGTGCACGTGGACATGTCGGAGTGTGACCTGTTCCTTTACGGATGTGATCCGCACTGGGCTACCTCCATGTCGATTGGTGGGCCATGTAATTTTTTTTGGGCTGCTGCCATGCTATCGGACAGGGAGTGTTACTTGCATAGTCAGTGTGGGTCACAGAGCCGCTGCTTTGCTGGATTCCGCACATGTGCATGGGTCGGTTGTGATATTGGTGATAGGGAGGGGCCCCTCTGTGCACATTGTGGATGTGGGCCTACTTGGCGTTTCTATGTGTGCTGCAGTGTGCCAAGGCAATCAGGGACATGTTCCACGGTCATTGTGGGTGTGCTGTGTGCTACACGTAATTGTGCATGTGTGCCTTTGTGCCCATCTCCCATCGTCCCCCCGTCCCTAGTCGTTACTCACCCTGTTGCTATTGGGTCAGGTCGTATTGTGCTGTGTCCAGGACCCCCAATCCTGCCACCGTCTCCTCACTGCTGACTGTGGCCACCATTTGCTCCAGCTCATCCAGCTCCTCCTGTGTCGCAGGACTCCCACCTCCAGTCGCCGTTGCTGCCTCCCTGTTGGCGGCGAGCTTATCTTTGGTCTGCCTTTTCAGATCATGCCAGCGCCTCTTGACCTCCTCCAGTGACCTCCTCGACACTCCGACTGCATTGACGTTGGTAAGGATGGCCTGCCATTTTTCGGTTTGGGTTGCCAGTGCCGCAGTGGAGGTGCCGAACAGTTGTTGATGGTGTTCGGTCACCTCCATGACAATGATCCGGTCTTCCTGCAGACTGAACCCCGTCTTCCTCTTCCTCTTGTCCATGCCCTTCCCCGAACGCGGGGTTCCTGGCTGGTCCTCCATGGGGCTTGTGGTGTTCGGCTTGTCCTCTGCACTCGGTCCGGGTGCATCCATGTTGCAACGCAGTTTGAATTGTTTTTTGCCTTTTTTTTTCTTTCTTTTATGGTGCTTTTTCCCGCCGGACGCGTGGGATTTGCAGGCCTGTGGCTGGTGTTCGCTGATTTCTGTACCGCGATTGGCCTCATCGCATGTTTTTTTGCGTTCGCATTTCGCATTTTTTGGGCGTGGCGTTGATTTTCACGCTGACATTTGACGCGTTATCTGGTGACTATCTCATGCTACCGCCTTGTTGTGAATTCCACGTTGACACGGGGTTATTTTCCCACGCTAGGCTGCGATATTGAAAGTTGCGTTACGCTACTCTTGCAGTAGTTATCACACGTTCTTGTGAATATACCCCTTTGTGCATACCAATGTTTAGTTTGAATGGTAGTACAACAATAGGTTACATATGTCGTCCTTTCGGAAGAGGAGTGGGTGTTATATTCCATATAGGTACCCTATATAGGCGCAGGTGACACTGCAACCTTTCACCTATATCCTTCCCTACATTACATACATAATGGTTCTTAGGCACTGACCTTTTACCCAGATATGACACTGCATTCAGAACGTGGGATTTTCCCTGGTTCGATTCTCATACATTATTCATGAGGCTTCTTGGAAGCAGAGCAGGACTAACAGTAGGATTACCATCTCCTGTATAATATCTCTGTATAAAATTCAGGCCTGACGTCATCCTTTAGGCCGACACAGTAACACAGCAAGGTAGGACCCCTGGGAGACCTATGGGTATATATACATCATGTCTTGCTTAGACAGACAGAGGAGATCCTGACTTCCCGGCTGACACACTGACCAGAGACGCTGAGGTTCCTGCATGCATGCGCTCCAGCTAGCAGTGGTCTAACATCCCTCGCGGGGTGTCCAACTCGAGACCAGGACGGGGTCCCACATTCTCTGACTCTCAGGTAATGGGGTGCACTAGATCCTAGAGGGATTCTTGGCATAACACCTACATAGATGCTAGGTACATTTAGGTACGTCTACGTAGGGAGGCATCGCAGGAGTACGCACTTTTTATCATGTGTTCTATGTACTTGTATATATTCATGATTTCTGCAAGATGGTAGAACTATACCATCCTTTTACTTTCATAATATTGCTAATTATATATCTCTGCTACTGTCTAATGGTTGTTGCAGCTCATATATTTTACACTCGAATAACAACTGTTCAATAAATACTTATTGAAACGCCCAGCCTATTTATTCTGTGTAACTCTCTGAGACAAAATAAGTAAGCACGAGTGACTGAGCGAAAAGTATTATATTGTTTCCACGATCCTGAGGGATCAGGGTTGTCATGTTCTGAGGTTGCCAAGAACTATTCTCTCCCCGATAAGAGGAGACTCTAGTGGCACTGTGAGCTAGCTAATACAGACAGGCTAACGTATCCGGTGGGGGTGCACGGAATCCGTCCGCCACCAATCCCACAGTTTATGTTATCCGAACGCGCAGATCCTGTATAGGTAATATAGAAACTACACGACACCCCCAGCACTCTGTTGTATAGCATTAGTAGCTTCCTGTAGAGTAACCTGTATGGCTGAGTAGGGAATCTTCCTTAACAAGTATTTTTAATTCTGACTCCATAGCGGATTAAATCTGGGAACAATGTGCCTCCCACACCTCGCTATTTATATGGCACCTAATTGAGGTGACCGTTTGATTAGCGTTTCTCATAGTTGACACAGCATTCCAAAAGGACTTACTACCTTTTTGTTAATGCTGCGTGAACCAGTGTATCACACTGCAGGGTAATAACTTCCTTCCACCTCTTTGTTGTAAATCTTTTATATCATTTCCAGAGAATAACCACAGCAGAGGGTCTCTTCAGCTCGTATTGAGGGCCCAACGCAATTATCGATTAGATGCAGAGCATCCCTGATCAAACCATCTTCGAGCCGTATGGGCTGGTTTGGGTTGTTTGGAGAGGGATGTTTTTGGATACTAAAGCAAAATGCCACAAAGGAGCTAACTATCTCCCCATTTTCATCATTGTCTTCCAGGCAGTCCAAAACTAACTCCATATTCTCTTTTACTATTTTTTCCAAAAATTGGGATGGATTGGGGATTATCCAAAGCAGTCTCAGATTATCCGTGGATGACTTTAGATTGCTAAATCCAACCTTTGCTTTAAATACCTTTCTGGATGATACAATCAGGGATACCTCAATTGGGTTGTGGTCGCCAAAGTTTGAGCAGATAATAATGCCATGCAACAGCAAATTAATTAAATTGCTGGAGACAAAAATATAGTCAATGACGGATGAACTATTCCTTCCTCTAAAGGTAGGCAGCCTCAAATCACGAATTACAGCCATTTCCAACAAATTGTGCAATTCAGATGATGAAAGGAGGACCTCCAGCTCCTTGCCTCATTGATCAGGGCCCTTACCAGCGACAACCCCATTCGTAGATCTTAAGAGGGGCAGCCTTGCATTAAAGTACCCTGCTAAGCACATTGACGTCCTTCTCCTGATGCTCTCCCAACAACTAAGTCAATGTATTTAAATAAACCAGGGAACCTACAATTTGGAACATTGTTGAAATCATTATTATCAAAGTTAATAAGATATAGGGTCAAACTCCACTTGAAAAGCAGTGCCTGAAAATCACTGCCTTGGGTGTTTAAGGCCACAGCATGACCACCAAGTGACAAATGTATCCAAATAGTTAAGCCCCCCGATGTGCGGCCAGAATCAGATGGAGCAGCCAACATACTAAAACATAGAAACCCATCAAACGCAATAGGGTTGGGGTCCCAAGTTTCCTGCATCAACAGGGTATCATAACTTCTTATAAATAGTTGACACTCTGGGTGATGTACCTTCGAGCGAAGGCCTGCAATCTTCCAGCTTAAAATTTTCAATGAGGGGCCATTTGCATTGGGGGTAGAAATAGGTAAACTTAAAACTGGGCGTGCAGGCACGACCACAGACTCATTTGACTAAGCATTCTTCAAAAACGACCTGGACACCCCCAGTCAATCAATCTCAGTAAGACCTGATAGGGCTGCATACATATTGTCACATTCTAAACCCCATTTTGGCTGAGACTGGCGACCAAATAAAGGCGGGCACATTGCCTTCTTGGGGGGGTTGTAATAATACCCCAAATGTAGTGTAACAATGCTTGTATTAGCGGGGGAACCCTCCATATGTGATCTTAATAGCTTCCTTACACTAGACAGATTTCTAAACTTCAAACAATACAACCTCCCTCTATGTCTTTTAATGATGGTCCTATCCAACCAACCCTGCGCAACATTAAGATCTCGTTACACTCTGCAGCATTAAAGTTTTTATGGATACTTAACCAATGAATGACCCCGTTGTGCAGCTGCTCCCAGGTCTCGGCTTGATTAAGCTTTAAAGGAGGCACCACTCCTGTCAATATCAACACATAAGGGCAAGCCGCTGGGGGTAGATTTAGGATCGTAGTGCTGGGGTTGTAATCCATGCTTCTTTTGTACTTTTTTACTGGGAACCTGCAGCCCTACACATCCGCTGGTTTCAATAAGGGGTCATTATTAGTGCCAGTACATAAGCCCCTGCAGCTTGTTTCCTACCACACTCTTGTGATACTCAGTGCCGTCGGTACCATTATTTTGGCTGCTAACCATGGCATAGGACTAAGGGCCTTATTATGAGTCTGCCAGTACACAGATCGCAAGACTCACAGTGGTGGTCTCCTGACCGCCCTATTATGACTAGGGCGGTCGGGCTGCCCTGGGACCATCGCAACCGCCAGGGAACTTCCCTGCCGTTCCCTGGTGGTTGCGCAGTGGTCCTGAGGCTGCAATATGCTTGACGGGGCAACTGCGGCCCGCCAAGCATATTACGAGTTTCATCACCGCCACACCACCATGAAAAGTGTGGCGGTGAGGAAACAAAGCCCTGTTCCTGAGGCCAGATGGTCGTATGGTAGTAATTTTCGAATTTCCCACACTTTTTAATTAGTTAAATGTCAGTCGGTTGTTCAGTATTCTTCATTCACAGCTTAGAGGCAAATGTCTAGGACAGAGGAAAACAGGTCAGGTTTTTGAGCTTCAGAATGCCGTGGGTGTTATCTGCATGGTTGATATAAGTCTGATTGAAGGACTAGATGAGTTTTGGTAGTTGACTGGGGTGTGGAGAGCTGATGAAATATTGTGGGCATCCCTTGTCAGTGCAGAAAGGAGTTGAAGAATACAGTGAGAACGAGATGATGCTTCATCTATTTGAGAGATAAGACGAGATCCATTCTAGGAAGGTTCCATAAATACCAAGATCTTCTAGGCTTATAACCCATGACAAGAATGGCCTGTTGCAGATTGGTTGCTAGTGATCAGCTTGATGTAGGCAGTCATGAAGTCATTATGACAGATGCCTGCTGTTGGTGCCTGCATTAGAATATGGCACAAATGTCTGCAGATTCAAATGGCAAGAATTTAAAATATGTAACTGAACAATCAAGTTAGCAAAATCTAGACTCTAATACAATGTGTTGTTTGAGACAGTGAATGTAGGTAGTACTCATTCCACTATGTCAGTCTGAAGGGCTTGTTCCCTCTATTTAGGAAAGAACATTCTTTTACTATTATTTCATTTTTTCTTACAGTTGAGTGTGCATATGCAATGTGTATATATTGAAGTCCAGATTTGGATATGGACAGTATGCCAGCATATTCTTGTATGAACAATATGTGTGTGTGTGTGGTGTGTGTGTGGTGTGTGTGTGTGTGGTGTGTGCGTGTGTATGTGTGGTGTGTGTGTTGTCAACCACACACACACACACATCACACCACACACAGTATGCAGGCCTCCAAAAGACTTATAATATGTAAACCCCAGATGCACAACAATATGAATGCCTGTCATTTTTGGCTAGTGCTCTCATGTTTGATGCGGAATAATAATATCTTACTCTTATATGGTGTTTCATACCCCATTTCTAAAGAGGCTACTTGCTGTAAATAACAGGTACTGGTAGTCACTTGATTGACCTAGGTAAGATGGGAGAGTGACTTGCCGGTGCTAGATTCAAATTTGTCCCCTGCAGATCACAACAGATGTCAGGTGTGAGCATTAACTCACTTTGCCATTTTATTAGCTATATGTATGTTATGCAGACACAATCTGATGCATGACCAACACATTTATCAGACAACTGATACATATTAAAGCCCTGCATATTGTCTACAGGCCAGAGGCTGTGTATTCTTTTCATATATCGGAGACCTGCTGAATATACTGGACATATATTAAAAGCTGTACACAGTGTATTTGCCAGAGACTGTACACACTTGCATAACTTTGCAGCATGGAAACCGTTCATATACGAGAGACCTTCCTGCATACTGTGCATGTCTGACTCTTTAAGTTTAGAATGCTTTATTGAAATAATATACAAAGTAAAACATCAGTATAAATTATTCAAACAAAGGTCAAGCAGTACCATTATCCAATTGAAATAAAATAAGTGAAAAAGAGAACTAACTTGAATCGCAAATGGGTGAAAACGATAATAGGAATTATATAGTCAAAACCACTTTGAACCTTCTAAAAACTGTACTAAGACAAATGTAATTTAGTATTTTAAAAGAGGGGAGGGAGAGGAAGAGGGAGGAGGGGAGGAAAAGGGGAGATAGTACAAGGCAGCTAAACAGTAATGTAGAAATAGTAATAAGAATTAATTGAACATAATATTATTAAGAAGGTACATGACAAACTACATTCAACCTAAATCAAACAGTCATCCTGGAAAGAAATGTGGTGAAAGGTAACCAGAGTAAATCTTTTTTAATCAATAGGGGCATAGAGGTGGCATGTGCACGATCAAGTCTGTGATGGTGACATAACAGGTTCCACCAAGCTTGGTACGAGATTTTAGAAGCATCCTTCCAGTTGGTGGTAATGATCTGAAAGGTAATGGCTATAAACAAGTCAATAAATTTACCCACGCTTCTCTGAGTACCCCAAACCAGGGCCGTTTCTACCACTAGGCAGGACTAGGCGGCGGCCTAGGGCGGCAAAAGGTGGAGGGCGGCAGCGGCCGGTGGCGGCCGGTGGCGGCGGCAAAAAACATGAGTTCAACTTCTGCTGTTTGATGGCTGGCCGGGAATCCGAATCTCCGTCGACCTTGAATTTATTTTCAAAATGAAAGCGCGCATTGATTGGTTAGCGGCAGGCCAGGTAGCGTAACGGCGCGCCTTCAATTCGACCGATGTGACGTGACGTCAGGTTCGGCGCCAAGGGGGGCAGGGCTGTGCACGTGCGGCCGGCAAGAGGCAGAGAGAGTTCCCGACTTCAGACTTCCCGCTGCGGCCTGCAGGCCTATTAGGTACTGGGGGAGGCCGGGGTGGGATCCAGGTGGGCTGCGGCAGGCAGGTAGCTGTAAAAAAAAATATAGGGGGCTAAAGGCCTGGTCAGCTAGTTGTAACCTGAACCTGGCTAAGTAAGCAGTAAGTTGAGCGGTCGTGTCTGGAGCCAAGGGGGGTTTGAAGTGCGTGCAGGGCCGGCTCATTCCAGGTACCTCCATCTTCCTGCCACATGGCTGAAGCAGGGTGTGTGTGTGGGGGCCAGACCTTTCTCGCCCCCAGTGGGACACCTGCCCTGCCAGTGCCACACCTCCAGCTGGACGGCCACTGAGCGGTCTTACAATGTTCCCACTGCCTGCTGAGCCAGAGCTCACCGACCATCACCCAGCTGCTTCTAGGCGCAAACAGTGAGCGTGGGGCGTGGAGAGCCAAGGGCCAGAGTAAAGCAAAGACATCCATTCTGTATGCACAGCCCCCTCGAGACAGAAGGAACACACGTCACAGCTCTCGCGCTTTAAGATGGAGCCGCTCTTCTATGTAGCCGAGAATATGTATCTGGACACCTCACTCTTAAACCAATGGTCACTCCTGTATCAGTCAGCCGACGTCTCACTTTTGCTGTCGGAACCCCCACGTGTTTGTTGTTACAAAGATGGGATCGTATCTGGGAAGGAATGGGGCGGTTGGAGTGGAGAGTGTGTAAAGAGGGGAAAGAGGGGGAGGGGAGGAGAGCGGCAGAATCAGGAAAGGGGCCTGGGGGAAGAGAAAGGCATTGGATTCGAGAGGGACAGATTAGAGTAAACTGAGAGACCGGCATGGCGAGTGGGGACAGAGAAGAGCAGGGCCGGCTTTAGCGTTGGTGGAACCCAGTGCGACAATGTTTGTTGGCGTCCCCCAATGACCACCTCCGCCATGAATTCCCTCACAACCACCCTTTAACAGTGCCCCTCAAGTCTCCATAACCACTCTCTATCACATGCATTTCTTTAGTTTTATAGTGCCACTCATACCAGTGTAGGGTTTCAGAGCACGTTACAGCACACACATCTTACACAGAGACAATCAATCATATGTGTGCAAATCAGTGCATAGGAAATGTTGCATAAAACAGGGGACTACATTAAGGAGTCACATGTTATCCATACTGGTGGGCAGTATATTTTAAGAGGCTTGAACTGGAGAAGCACAAACTCAGAATTTAAAACGCACCACCATGGTTGGGGGTTGTCTTTACTAATAAGAATTGATTTCTACCCAAGTGAACCCTTTTTACAACATTTTGATAATGAAAAGCTGGGGGAGAAATCTTAATGGTCTAACCTACACCTTACAGTCTGCATGCAGCTCTTTAATGACACTTAACAGTTCACAGTTCTATGTTTTGATTTTAACTTATAAACTGCAAATAACAAAAGGATCTCTCTGACAAAAGCAGCATCCCACTGACCTATTTACATTATATGCACTTTGTGATCTGTGTGCTACACATTCTTAGCAGCAGGCATGCTAAAGGGAAAGATGCTGCAGCAGATGTGTTTAAAACTATGATGTGCATTCAAACATGGCGTCTCTCCCCACCACTCCCCAGTGTAACAACCCCCCCGGCCAAAGTCAGAGCCCGGTGCGGTGGCACAGGTCGCACCACCATTGAGCCAGCCTTGGAGAGTCACCAAGTCAACCATAAGACAGTGAAAGGAGGACAGACAGTGAGAAGTGCAGAGGTGTATCAACAGTGAAAGGGAAGAGAGAGTAGGAGTGAAAGAAGGAGGGAGAAGCAATGAGAGGGGAAAGATGAATGGGAGATAGTGAAAGGTGAAAATTGGGGAAGCAGGAAAGTAATGAGAGAGAAACAACAGTACAAGGGGTGGGGCTAGGAAGAAATAATGAAAGATGGAAAACAAGTGGCAGAAAGAAAATGAGAAAAAAAAGAGAGTATCAAGTGTGGCGAGCGAGAGAGGATCGGCAGTGAATGAAAGAGGGAGGGGGGAGAGGTTGGATGGAAGAGAACTGGGGAACAAGCTAAGAGAGAAAGTCAGCAGTAAAAGGAAGAAAGATGGGGATGAAACAATGATACAGGGAGAGATGGGGAACCGTGAAAAGAAGCTGAGAGCAATTAAATGAGTAGAGAGAAGTGAAAGGAGAGAGAGATGAAGAGTGAAAAGGCGAGATATGAGGCTCTGAGAAATTGAGAAGCGATAAGCTTTAGCGAAAGAGTGAGAAAGGAGTACGAAACAAGGAAAGGAGGTGACAGGAGTGAAAGGAAGTAGAGAGGAGCAACACTGAGGAGAAAGGGAGTAAAAGGAGGAGAGTCGCAAAAGACAGGATTGGAGGGATGGAAAAGCAGGAACATTCAAAGACAGGAGAAGACGCAGTCAGTCAGATAGCAGAAGGGGGACACTAAAAAGAGGAATTAGGCTTGTTCCCAGGCCCAGTAGGTGAAGGGAACCCTATGCAGCCCCGAAGGTGGGATCGCACTATCTCTTCCTCACCTGGATGTTGGGACCATGGTCTGAGAGGATGGACCTGGCTTCTAAAGTCTCTGAAGCAGCTATGGTTGAGAAGTCAAGCCTAGGGCTGTGCAAAGTGCAAAGCTTTTCCCTCGTACCCTTCCTGCAATTCTTCCAAATGGTATGATTGCGACCCATAGTTTGTGAAGTTTTTAAAGTCACGATTTGTGTGCCCTTTTCAAGTGGCTTAAAGAAAATATTCACCATCTTCCATCGGGTTTAAAAGTTGAGATGTTTACAATGTTAATTAACTGACGAGAAAATGGCACATTCCGTTCTGGCACCATGTAGCTCCTGCAAGACCATATTGTTCAGTTTAGGGGAAGAAACTACGCTAGTGCATCAATGTAAGAAAAGCTGAAAACACCAAAACTGTAAAGTAGCAGTAGCTCACAAAATGACTATGCTCATTGTAGAGTAAATGCTGTGTAAGGCGTTTTACGTTCTGAAGGTGTTTTCTACATAGCTGTCAACTGTTCCTCTGCTATGTTAGTTGTTGGAACAACCTTATAGGAGAACAAGGCTTTTCTGGAGTTTGACAGCTTGACATTAGAGATCTTGTTAAAGACTTTGCTAAAATAAAGGCAAGGAAGGTATCATTGGATTAAGAGAAAGAACCCAAAACACCATTGAAGTTAGAAGAGAAAAAGTTAAAAACGAAATAAAATATCATGAACAGTGCTTATTTAGTTATTTTAATGTTTGATGTGTTCTTTGTTTAATGTTGAATACAAGTTCTTTTATATCTAATGCATTAATTCTTCTAGCCTGGATGACAGGGGGAGAGAGTGATGGTAGTAAAAGGGAGGGGGCAGCATTTTTCAATTCTCGCCTAGGGCGGTAAAACACCTAGAAACGGCCCTGCCCCAAACAGGAGAGGTGCCACCTAAAAAGACGGGTACAATATCAAAAGGAACACTGGTAGATAACATTTCATTCAATTTCTTCCAAATAAGTAACCAAAAAATCTTAACCAGAGGGCAGAGAAAGAACATATGAAGTAAATCACTGTTTTCATGAGGGCAAGACCAGCATTTCATAGCATTCAGCAAGTTGAATTTATGGAGATCCATAGGGGTGAGAAAAAGCCTATTATAAAAGTAATATAGAGTCTGAGTTGCGCTTGCTGAGCGTGAGGAGGTGTGGATTTTTGCCCAAATGGAGCCCCAAGTCTGAAACGAAAATTCCTGTGCCAAATCTTTTTCCCAAAGAAGTTCTATACTGGATTTGGTTCTAGGATCAGTGGGGTGAGATAGTATCTTATATATATAGGATGCCTTGAACTAAGTAGAGAAATCTAGCGAAAGAGTGGATGTCTGATTGTATGAGGCTAAGGAAGAGTTCTGGGAGTGGAGTTGAATTATAGATGATCTGAGGAGACAATGGTGAGGAGCATGTAAAGAGATAGGCCATACTTCTCTTGGATCTCCATGAAATACATAGGAGACCCGTCAATCATCAAGTGCTCAAATGTGATAATGCCTTTATCAATCCATTCTGTCCAAAATAGAGCTCTGTTTTTAATCTTTAAATGTTTGTTATACCAAACAGGAGTGTTTGCAAAATTATCTGAGTGGGAGAAATGAGTTTTAAACAAAGAAGTTATAACTGCAGTAGAGTGCATGAAAGTGGGTGATAAGAAACGTTTGGGGAGTTGAGATAACCGAGTGGCAGCAGATAAAGAGAACGGTGCATATTGGGATTGTTCTAATGAGCTCCAGGCTGTTAAAGGTGTATGTGAGGAGTCGGATAAAAAGGTCCAAACTTGTTTCAGGGTGAATGCAGAATGATAACGTCTAACGTTAGGAAAATTAACCCTACCTAATTCTTTGGGCTGCTGAAGTCAAATAAGTGAAATCCTAGTCTTACGATTATTCCATAAGAATTTGGTCAAGGAGCGGTTAATAACATTAAAGAAAGAGAGCGGGAGAGTGATTGGGAGCATGGAGAGATAAAAATCGGAAGTAGCATCATTTTAATTGTAGCTAGTCAACCCCACCAAGACAAAAATAATGGGGACCAACTGTCAATGAGTACCGAACGTTTTTTGAGTATATCAGCGAGGTTTATTTTAATGGTATCTTTGATACTATTAGTGTAGAGGATACCTAAGCATTTAATACTACTGGAGTTCCATTTAAACCCCGTATCTTGAAACATATGAGAAAAGCAATGTTTATTCAATGGCATAACTTCGGATTTATCAATATTAAGTTTGTAACCAGAGACTAGAGAATATTCCTTTGGCAAAGAGAAAAACGCTGGCAAAGAGGTAGTGGAGTTAGAGAGGATTAGTAGAATGTTGTCCGCGTATGCAGTAAACTTAATATCAGTATGTTTAAATTGGATTCTCGTATATTGTGGAGAACGTCGAAGTTTTACCAAAAAGGGTTCTAGGGCAAGAATGAATAGAAGTGGGGGATAAAGGGCACCCTTGTCTAGTTCCTCTGTGGAGTGGAAAGTATTTGGATTAATGACCGTTCACCCAAATGGAGGTGGAAGGTGAAGAGTACAACAACTGGATATATCTAAGAATAGGGGCTGAAGCCATGCCATCTCAATGCTCTGAAAATGAATTCCCAATTTACTCTGTTGAAGGCTTTTTCAGCATCTAACGTAATTGCAGCAACCGGTGAATCCACCTTGGAGGCTAAATGAATAATATTAAGGAAAGTCCTGGAGTTATCTGTAATGGAACGCCCCTTTACAAACCCTGATTGATATATATTAATAAGGTCCGGGATTACCTGATTGATACGAAGGGCTAATAATTTAGTGAAGATCTGACAGTCCGTATTAATTAGGGAGATAGGTCTGTAATTTTGACAATAAGAGGGGTATTTGTCTTTTTTAGGGATTAAACACAGCATCGCTTGAGTGAAAGAGCCCCGAGATTCACCGGAGGCTAGGAAATGATTTATGAGGACTAGCAACTGAGGGACCAGAAATTGTTTGAAATGAAGAAAGAAACGTACAGTAAAACCATCCGGACCAGGTGTTTTGTCTTTGGGAAGTTGATTGATAGCATTTGTGATTTCTTGTTCTAATATTGGGTTATCGAGGGATGTGAGATCAGTGTGGTTATCAGAGGGTTTAGGGATGGTTTGAAGGAATGAATCAATTTGAACAGAGGAAGGGGTCGACTCGGGGGTGTAGAGGGAAGTATAATAATCAGTGAAGCATTCGAGAATCTTAGTGTCTGTGATGTGTTTAATTCCTGCACTATCTGTAATGGCAACAATCTTGGATTTTTGTTTTTTAATTTTAAGATAATTAGCTAGTGATTTGCCAGCTTTATTCCGGCCACCATACATTTTAGCGTTGAATTTAAGGAGATTGTTGCAGGCATTATCCCAGGATTGTTTATTATAGAGCATTTTAGCTTTAATGAGATTGGACAAAGTATCAAAACAGTTAGTGGTAAAGTATTCGTGCTCTAAGGTCTTGATTTGTTTTTAGAATTAATGTTGCGTCTGTAAGTGCTTTCTTCTTTTTCCGGGAAACAAAGTCTATTATAAATCCTCTAGTGGTGGCTTTGAAGGCGTCCCAAACAAAATGAATTTGTGAAACAGAGGAAAGATTATTGTGGAAAAATTCCTGCATAAACTGTGTAAATTGTTCAACAAAATGATTGTCAAACAGAAGGGCATTGTTAAAACGCCATCGGCATGAGGTAGGTGCAGAAGTGGGATAGTCCATATCTAAAATTACTGGGGTCTGGTCGGAAATGAGAATGGAGCCAATCTCCACATTTGTCATAAATTGAAGAGATGATTGGGTGAGAAATATATAATCTATTCGGGAATGAGACCTATGAACAGGGGAGAAGAAGGAGAATTCCAAGACATCGGGATGGGAGATTCTCCATGCATCCAACAACCCTCTAGAAAAAATGGTATTGTGGAAAGTCTTTTGCATTTTATTGGGGATGAATTTGGTTTGGGATTTCCAATCTAAAAGGATCCATAAGTTGATTGCAGTCACCTCCCAAAACAAGTTTTTGGAAGCATGAGAAGAAAGGAGAGTAGAGAAATCCTTCCAAAATACTAAATCAATACCATTAGGGCCATATACATTACAAATAGAAAATTGGGTATTGTTAACTTTAGCATTCAATAAAAGCCATCTATCGTTGTTGTCTTTGACTTCAGTTTGCAAAAGAACATTTAGAGACTTATGAAACAAAATGACTACACCATTTTTGTTATTAACTGCTGGGGAACAAAAATCATTTCCAACCCAAAATTTGCGTAAAGAAGACAAATATTGTTCTTTAAGGTGCGTTTCTTGCAATAAAGCTTTGTGACATTTCAATTTAGCAAGATGAGATAATACATGTTGTTTTTAAACTGGATTGCGGATACCCTTAACATTCCATGAAATAATACGTAGCCCACTCATCGGAAAAACATATTCAAAATTAAGCACAAAAATACATGACACTTGAAAAAAGTATAATAGGTAAGTTGCAAAAGGTAGAGTGTCATTAAGCGGTACAAATCTAGAAAGGAAATAAATCCAGAAAGGAGAAAAGCCGGAAAAAAGAGGGAAGACATGAATTGAGAAATATGAGGGAAAGTAGAACAGATAGCCGGATGTACCCAATTAAACATGCAAGGTAGAAGATGATAAAAAACCACAAAAACAAAAACATAGAGACAAAGAGAAGCTGCAATAGAATGTAGGTAATAGAGGAAGGAAAAAAGTGGAAGAAAAGGAAGGGATGAAGGGGATAGGAAGGAGAAGTGAAAGGAGAACACAGTCTCCCTTGCAATGTAACCAGAGAGAAGATGACAAAAAGCCAACAGACTTTAATCATAGTATACACAAACGAAGAGAACATTAGTATAGGAGGGGGGGGGGGGCGAAAAAGACAGAGGCCACCCCGGAGAGGAAGGACACCGAGAGGGAACAAGTTTACGGACAACAAAAAGGAATCAAAAAACTGTAATCTAAAAACGTAAACATAAGCAACAAAATGGAAGGGAACATACCGAACACTGGGGGAGACAACGGAACGGAGTGAAACATGCACAACGGAACAGAAGGACAGCGTGGAGAAGGACATCAGCATCAAACAAGTTACGGAGGGGAAACCTGTGGAACAAGAGAGAGGACATATCAGAAAACAATTAAGTTTTGCTCAGTTCCATAGCTTCTCCTTTATGAACATGAATTAATTTCCTAAGCTCTGCAGGATCCTCAAAAGTGGAAGTTCTGTCCTTGTAGGTTACTTTGAAGAAACAAGGATGAATAAGGCTGTATGAGGCATTCATGGATCTCAGTGTTGGTCTGAGATCTAAAAACTCTTATGGGCGATTAGCAGTAGACTTAGAAACATTTTGACTGAAGAAGATTTTTGGGCCGGACCAAAGCATCTGTTTATGTTGCTTAGCTGCGTTGAGGATCGCCATGAGATAGGAATATAATAAGAAATATGCAATGATTCCCCTCGGTTTGTTCGAGGATGATGCATTCTGGGGGCCGATCCTGTGTGCCCTTTGAATATTGAGATCAGTAGATTTCGGCAGACCAACTATCTGAGGAACGTAAGTCTTCAAAAAGGAGATCATATCCGAGCCTTCAGAGCCTTCCGGAATTCCATAAACTCGTAGGTTGTTGCGCCTTTTTCAATTTTCTAAACCTTCCGTAGTTTTCTTCAGTTGCGCTACCTCTCGAGAAAGAATATCCACTTTGGCAACAACATCTTGTGCATCACTAATTTTTTGTTCTACTTCCGAAAGCCTTGAGTCCACACCAGACCATTTCTCCTCAATTCTTTGAAGTGTTGCGGTGGTTTCCGTCATAAAAGGTCAAATGTTGCGCAATTCATCCATGATGTCCTCCAAAGTCAAAGGAAGAGGTGATTTGGTTGGGGAGGACGGGTCTTTTTTTACTCTTTTGTTGGTATTGCCGGCCGAGTCCTTGCGACCACTAGGATTAGGACCAGCAGCCCCATGAGGCTTGTTTGGGTGCATGGGATCCATGTTCGAGACAATGAATATCCACCAAGCCTAAAATAATCCTATCTCAAGGCATAAAAAACCAGGTCCACAAACACTACTATGTAGCTGGAAGTTGCGCTAACAATCCAGAAAAGGACCTGACTGAAGATGTTAGCAAACGTAGCCTGAATATCGTGTGAGGAAAAAATGAAGGCATATAATGAGGAGAAGAGTCTTCCGTTGATAATTAAATATTGACATTATGAAGAAGCATTAATAATGCTGAAGAGAGCCCAAATGGGCAAAAAAGACCGAACACAGGGACATTACCGCTGCGCTTGTGGAGAGTACGAGAAACAAGCGCACAAAATGGCGGCCACAATGCGAGGCATCAATGAGGCAGAAGAAAAAGGATAAAAAAAATATCCAAATAGACCGTTTTAAGGTCCAAAAGACTTGCCCCAATGCTCCACACCGCTGTCCGATGAAGAGTTCCATGATTATAATCCCGTACAGTTAGCGGAAAAAAGCCCTTCGACTCCGGCCGTTCCTCGGTGTCACGGAGCGATTCTACAGGGCAGCCATCTTGATTCGCCGCCGCCACGCGCCTATATCTGACTGTTTAGCCTGCACATATTGTGCAGATTGATAGAGTTAAAGCTTGATAGTCATCCATTAACAGCAACTCTGGCAGCTGTAGGCCCAGAGTGTTCTTGGGCTGTCTTAACTCGTGAATGTCCAAAAAATTTAGCAGACAAAATAAATGCCATTTTGTAAATCTCAAGTGGGAGTTTTTGGGTGAGAAAGTGGGAGTTCTATATTTGTTCAGTAAGTTCCACTGGGGTGAAGGAGAATTTAAGAGGGAGATGATAAATATATTTTTTTAGGTATTTGATTGAGCTCAGGCAAAGCTGCAAGAAGCAGTAGAGGGCTTTGCAATGAACATTTTTTATGTCGCAGGTGCATCTCAAAAATGAGGTCCTGTACATGTTGTGATGGGGGTCATGAGGAGACCAGATTACAGAGACCAGAACGTTCTGAATGAGAGCATTGTGATTTGGATATTACCATGTGCAGTTCTTGTTTTCACATGTTCTATTGTCTATTTGCATATATTAACAATTAAAGTCACTGAAACAAAAAGTAATTCACCCAGAAGCAAACGGTGTGTTGGTCAAGCAGAGAATCATGAAGCCCAAGCAACTCAAATGCACCCTTGTCTTTAAGATGCATTACATTCATATTTGACGACTTTGCTTAGAATGCAACAATTTGCATGAATTTACCCAAATACCTGCGGAGGAGAAAAATATCTCAATCTATAAATACAATAGAAAATAAACTTAGCCACAATTTCTGCACATTTTTTAAACAACGTCCTCTGGAGAATAATGTCACAATTAAATATACAACAGAAAATGTAGAGTTTAGCAGTGTATCTTAAAAAATATCCCTACATGTCGAAGGACACGTCCGTCTGACCCCAATAAGGTTGGTCGTGACCCCTTTGTTTACTACTTTTATGTTTTTTCTTCACGGGGGACAGGCCCCTCAAAACCTATGCCCTTGACTACTACGGCCCTCTACTCAAATTTGATGTAATGTATGTTGAAGGAACATTTTAAGGCCATTTAGTCATTACATTCATTCAAATAACATCACAATCGGAAATATGTAAAGAAATAGCATTATTAATTACAAATTGATCGCAATTATATTGTTACAACTGACGCAGCGTCAAACAGTCCAGAAAAATACATTATTATTAATGATGCCGATAAAGTGAAAAGGACGAGTTCGAATTTGTGTTGCATTTACTTTAAATCGGTCGTATATTTACAATCAATGCAGTATCAGTGCCAAAAATATGGCTTGCAAAAAAAACAAATGAAAAGGCATAAAACAATGATAAATGGGATAATTCAATTATATTTGAAGGTTTTCTCGGTTAGTAGGTATTTGTGTAGCTCATGATCTTCTTAGTAATGCCCAGTAGATGGCGCAACAGTACTACAATTCCGTAGGTCACAATACTTTTCAAGCTTTACTTTATTACCTCCATATTTCCAGATTGTACATTGTAGTTTTCGTATTGATGTGCTATGACTACCAAACATGTATCACTTTCGACTCACTAGGAGTGATGTGATTGACATGCCCCTAACTCACTACAAACAAATACAAAACAAAATTGCTCCTTGTATGTGTTTCTCGATAAAATCCTGGGAAAATGTTCTGTCAATTGCGCTTTTTGCGTCCTTTCTTTTTAATGCACACTTTTCTTGTTTCTTAAGGTTTTTTGGCTGTTCGTGGACGGTTCTCTAGTGAGGCACTATCTAATAGGTCGGCTTCTTGAATTCCACACTGAAAAATACCAAGTCACAACTATTTTTTCAACTTTCTTCTGTATTATGCCGTAAATGTCATTAAGAACCTTAAGGGTACGCTCTCAGTGCTAAACCCAGCTATAAAACACGATTGACAGTCGGAGGGTAGAGGTTTTTTTCTGATTTGACTAGATGTTTGGAGACCAGTGGTATTTTCTAGCAAGGGAATTTCAAAGGTCGTGAATGTTAGTTGTTATGGTCTGGTTTGACAACACAGCTGTCCCCAGACAATTATGTGAGCATCACTAGAGAGGGGTTTTGACTCCGCCCAGATGTTGGGAGACATAACTACATGTTTTGATTGGACAGAAGTTGTATGCTTCCACAAAAAGTGCTTGCCCTCCACACAGCTGTGATCATTTTGTTTATTTATCCAGCTGAATCAATGACATTATTTCAATAGCAACTATATTGATTCACAAAAAAAATCCAAAAATAGATATCATTCACAAAAATATCGCCTTCCTATGCTTAACTGAAAAAAAACCACAAATATCGATAACCAAAATATCGCAGTTAAAAATATCTATTTTTACACATATCAATGACAGAAATATCGGAAACAAAAATATTGTGACCTTTAAATAAACATATAAATAGTAAAAAATAACACAACACTCAATATTGACTACATTAATATTGACGAATATATATAATTTTAATGACAAAACACAACAATAACATTTTATGTTAATAAAAAATGTAAAATAAAGATTAACAAATATATAAATATTCTATCAGCATTATAACAATGTTATAGTATTACAATAAACTTAAATTACCCCCCAAAAAATGTACACTTCAAAACATCGAAATATTATAAAAATATTATATTTACAAAAATACTAACATTTAAACATTAAACAAAAATAATTATAAATATATACATAAATAATACATCCAGAATAAAACAAGAATTTCAAAATATATATTAAACATTATGAAATAAACACTAATTAACTTTGACTATAAAAAGCTATAACTGAAAGATAATTCAAACTAAACGAACACTAACCAACTAAAAAAAAGTAAAGCTAAGTAACCAAAAAAATTATATTATCAATTAAATAAACAATATGAAAGGCACAGAAATGTAATTACTAACTACACCAAAAACTACAAAAGCTGGCACGAAGATTACACTCTGCCGGATTTTCCAAACACAACCTGCAACCATGAGTGGAAAAATATGCACAACTACCTTCTAAAGTAAGTAAAACATTTAGTTTGACTAACGTATAAACGAATTAATTAAAAACATGTAAAATAATAAATAGCAGAACACAATCTGCTTTTATGTCTTAAATTATAGTTTCTAGAAAGAAATTACTACAACATCAAGAAACTGTTTATCTACCGAAAAACGACAGCAATCACATACCTGGTAAAAGGCACACAAAAATAAGTTCATTACAAAATTAACTAAATACAAACTCTCCCTGAAATGGTAAAAGTAAAATTAAACTCTCTCAGCCTCTACTAACTACAAACAAGCAAACGTTTAAAAAAAACTAAAGCAATTTTTTTTCCACAACGGGAAAAGGAGCCACCTTGCCCACATTACAACATTTCCAATGGAAAACCTGAAAATAAAGACTTCATTTACCAGCAAAAATACAAATGTAAGGATAAAATAGGAAACGAGTACCATAATTTTGTATATATATAAAATGTATTATACATTTTTAAACATGTAGGCGCTCATTATGATAACGGGCATTCGGACCGCCGCCCGCTATCATGTTGGTCAGGAGACTGACTGACAAACAGGCGGTGGTCCGACCGCCCAATTAGGATGAGAGCACCGTGCTGGCAGTCGGAAAAGTGCTATATTACATTGCAGGCTTGTACTGCGTCCTAGGAATAGGGCTGCAGCACAAGCTGCAGTGTGAAAGAGCACTTTGTGCACATCCAAGCACTGTGTTCCAGGCACCATGTAGTGCCTGGCACCATGTGCATGAATGTGCATGGGGGCACTACATGTGCCCCCAGGCCTACTTTACTGTGGTCCACGGGGGATAGGGGCCTTGCTTGGTGCCCCCAAAGTCTGTTTCTGACAGCCTTTTCATGGCTGTTGGACCGCCATGAAAAGGTTGTCAGAAAGGGAGATTGTGATCCCAACGGCGGTGCCATGCTAGGGACACGATTCCGACCGCCACCCCGACGGGATCCTAGATCCTGTTGGAGGCGACGGTCTTTCCCCCAACCTCTGCTGTCCGACCGTCTGCATCCTAATGCGGCGGTCGGACCGAAGGCCTGCCTGTCAGTGGGACCACCACTGATGGCCTGCCAGTGGTGGTCCCACCGACAGCATAATCAGGCCCTTAATTCTTTGTATTATTACACGATTTTCAGACATAATGACAGCAAGATACTTCACATCACAGAAAGGGAAATAATTACTCTCTCACATGGGCTACACTTACAGCCAAGAAAGGCAAGGAATGAAAACTATCAATTGGAAATGCATTAAATATTACTGTAATGCTTCCTATCGGGAGGGCCACTATAAAAGATGATGTTATTATTAATGTAAGGGAACACAACCACCCCCCAAATGTCACAGAAATCGAAGTAAGTCATGTACTACAATATACAAGAGAGGCAAGCACTAACTCCCAAGAGCCTGCAAGTAAAATACTAAAAGATATACGCCCTAAAGTCCGCAAACACATCACGGGCCAGCTACCAGCTATACCCACTTTGAAATTCTTAATAGCACAAACTAAAAAAGCCACCAGTGATACCATTCCTGTACCTAGAAGATTCCAAACTAGCCAAATTCTACCACACATAACAAAGAACCCTCCCTCTTACACGATAACCTTAACAAGGATAAATGCTTCATAATATATTTAACCAAAAATAACTTACTAGAACTAACCCCATTCACTCAGATATACACCATACATGTTGAATATCAAAACATTAATATACCATTCATACATGCCCTATTACCTAATAAACAAACTAGCACTTACTACAAACTACTAAACCATATTAAAATTAAAAGAACTACTCCCCACATAAAATAATTGTAAATCTATTTATATAGCGCTTACCACCCCAGACAAGGTGTTGAAGCTCTTTTTGGTGAGTAGCACGCTACTCCAGAAGCTAAAGTGGATTAGTGGTTGACTAGTAAATGAAATATAAGTTGTTGATTGGAGCTGTGGACAGGTGAGTCCGTTAGTTGGGCTGAATAGCATAAAGGAGGGATGGAGGAAGGAAAAGTCTAGAAAGTGTTATTTGGAAGATCATAGTAGCAAAATGAGGTTTAGGATGAGTCAAAGGAGAGATAGAGGAGTGAAGAGTCTAGAAAGGGTTATTTGGGAGGTCATAGTAGTTAAAGGAGGTAGAGGAAATTGCAATTGTAAGCACTGATGTGACAGCCTTAAAAAGTCATATACAAAACATTACAGAATTGGGTATGTTCTCTCGTGCGTATGGGTCAGGGTTCAAGACTATTAAGAAGTCTATTCTACCACAGAGTAAACAGATTAAAACACATTACAATATATGGCACTAGAACTGTTTGTACATTCTTTGAGTTGGGAATGTGGACATGCAACTATCTTAATATTACACAACATTTTACAGCACAGTGACTCCCATCAGTGAGCATCTAGCACACCTAAAGTTCTCTTTTGACAAAATCACTGTTTTGACATTTTCTCTCCCACAAGATTGAAATTCCACTGCGTAACGCAGAAGGCTCTGGTTTGGCCACCATGTGTGGGCATAACCCGAAAAACCAAATTAGTGATGATAAACATTGGGACAGTGAGCTTGTAAGCATGCAACCAAGAGTCTCTAATTGAAAAACAGGTTATCAGTTAAGTGTGAGAAATCCTGTTACAGTGTTTTCAACCACATGAATCCAACAAAATATGTTTTCTTCATCAGAAGAACATGGGAGGGCTTAAGTGACATTTATTTAATAGTCTAAGGACTGTTCATAAGAATTGAAAGACCGACTTTACACGAACAGTGTAGGAAACCCACCCACAAAATTCCTATCTAGGTACATATATTTTATTGGCATCACAAAGGCCACTCCTAAAGGAGATCCCATGATGAGGAAGTAAAGCAAATTCACATATAACCATTGTTTTCTATTGTGGGCATGTACAATGAGTTTATAAAAACACCCTGTCCACTAAAATGAGGAAAGTGGTTAGAGTGAGAGTGATCAAGGTTCTCTATTTCACAGCTCAAAAATGTACTAACTCCCAGTGCACTCTCCTTAATGAGGCTGCTGCCCGTCTGTCCCCATTTCACACACTTTTGTCTTCTAAAGGTAAGCAAGTGAATGGCTGTTCAGTGTAGTCACTTAGTTAAGGTTTTTTTATTATGAATGTTATGTTTTTTTAAGAAAATGTTGGAAAGTCGATAAGAATCAGTTTAATGTGTTCGTTTGGGAAGGTGTTTTTCATTAAAAAAGTACTTTAGGATCATGCACATAGGTGGAGATATTCAACCATAATATGAAGATACTCAAGTCTCCAAGCTGCAAACCTACTGTTACAGATATGTAACACCCTCTTTTATGGCATGAATAAGTGGCACATTCATATGAGTTGCAAAGAGTAACAACAAGCATTTATTTTCCAGTGGGTTTGAGGTGAAAGTAGTGCAAAATGCATTTCTAAATTCTGCCTGTCTCTACCTATTGGTACCGTTTTTAGAGCTCAAAGTTTCTTCCTTGGACTTTGTGAAAAGGGACGTTTTAGATAAATGCTACAGTTGCTCTTTTAGGCATAGCGGAATGTGCCCTTGATCTGATCACACTTTTGTTTGGTCATTTCTTTGTTGTCTGTTAACTACTGGGGTGCTGGTTTGACCAGATGATGATTTTTCAAAACAACAGGATCAAAGTATGTCTCTAGTGTTTGACTTTTCACCATGCAGTCTTTTTTGGATCTCAAAACTATCCTCACTAAACACGACATTTATCCCGCCCCATGGGTTTGAATCTATCAAAAGTTCACACATGTGCTTTTCTACGTTCTACTGATTTACAATTATGAGCAAACCATTTACACTTTTCTGTTCTTGATATTGTTCACAGCCAGGTAAAACAAAGGGGAAAATGCAATAATACGCTGCAGACATCTTATCGCAAGTCGGGGTGTGTTCACGGCAGTAATAAGTCTCACAGTAGTATTATATTTGTCCAGAGCTGTATGTGGCAAAGGTTAACAAAAGGAATCCTCTGGAAATGGTATAGGCACTTCCACTTAGAATCCTGTCTTGGATGCCAACTAAATGGCACCCATCGCTGAAGGCTTTTCAGAGGCCCTGGAATACGTCACCCAATGCTTCTGCTTTGTAAGCCTATATGTTTTGCAAACTTGTATTCACACTTGTGTCAACAGACAACAGTTATTTATACATTTGGAGCTCATCTATCTGAAGTAACAGTATAATGTTTATGACCATACGTAATGAGTGGGTTTTCCTTACTGCAAAAACAAATCAGTTATGGAGTCTATAACACTAAACTAATGATTTTCAGAAAACCTACTCAATTGTTGCTTCCTTATTGTTTTTGTGAAGCAGTGCAATAAACCCAATGCTACAATGTGAACCAAGTCTTGCATTTCTGTAAAAATAAACTTCCTGTAACTATAAGCACATCTGCAGAACTTCAAAACAACCCAAGCATAGAATTAAGTCACTAATCTGCATTTCTACTAGTACTTGAAACATACTTTAATACAAAAGAACACTAAATCAAAATATGTTATAGAAAACTGAACAGTACCAAAGGACACTAAGCTGGGCACTCACTCGATTAGCACATTCTAACATCAGCTGCATGTGAAAGTCTAAAACGCTAACCTCATCACAATCTCCTTCAACCGTGGCATGAATAGCTTTCTTAACCAAATTTTTACCAATGCCATAAAATATTAATAGATTTTGAACAAGCCATGATTCAAACTATCCTTAACCTTTACCCAAAACCAACCATACAAGGCTGTAATTACCATTTTAACCAAAGAATTTTAACACATCTCCAACAATCTGCACTAAGGTCCTCATTGCGATGTCGGTCGGAGAGCCTCCAACTGATAGTCGGATTCCCCTAGACCGTGTCGGAACCCATCCGCCCGACTCGGTCGGAAACAATTCCGAACGACCGATTAAGATGCTCGCGGTTGGAAGGGGAACCGTTCGGTCATTGCGGATCGGTTCCGACTGGCATTTGGAGAATCCGAGTTGGTCGGAGCCGATTGCTACAGCTCAATGGACAGCGTTTCTGACCGACCAATTATGATGTCGGATTCCAACAGCCTTTCCGACTCGGTCTGTCTGACACGAAAAGGCTGTCGGAAACTGACTTTGGGGGCCCCTAGCAGCCCCCCCTTCATCCTGAGTCCTCCGGTTTGGGGTCGAGAGGGTACCCAAGGGACCCCCCTGTGAAGCCATGCACAGTGTGGCAGGCACCATGGGGTGCCCGCGGCAGGGTGCAAGGCTTTCCGCAGACACCCATTTTCCACACAGGAGCCTGTGTTGTCGTTCGGAAAACAGGCTACCATTGAAGTTAATGGGAATCCTTCCGAACGGTGTTCGGAAGCATCATAATCGGTCGGGCAGAACCGCCGATCACCAGTCGGTCGGAACCAAATCCGACAAGGAGTCTGGCGGTTTAGTTTCTGACCGACATCTTAATGAGGCCCTAAGTGTAAGATATGCAACAAACAACCAATTCGTCTTTGAAATTAAAAATATGTTTGCACTAGCCTATGTCCCTGCCTCAGAGGTAGCTACCCACTACAACTTACTTATAGAAAGTCCTTTCCACCAACAAAACAAATACAAACTAAGGGGCCCATTACGATGACCGGCGGATGCACCTCCGCGATGCTGGCGGTGGGAGAAAACTCCCTTTTCCGCCCGCGAGCAGCGGTGCACATGTCTGCCATATTACAATGCTCAAACACAGCCCATTTTCCGACCTCCGCTGTGCGACGTGAACCGCCATCAAAACGCGCCCACCACCGCTGCGGAGTTAACCAATCCAGAGCCACCGCCGTGCGGAATGACGTCCCTCCCGCAGTACAAATTAGGATGCGCCAAACAGCCAGGCACACCGCAGCGGAGAAACCGGCCAATCTGAGCAGGCGGAAGCACCAGAGCTGAGCGCAAAAGTGAATACCGGAGCCGACCGCCATGGACCCGGCACTACACGTCTTCCCTGCGCTGTACATGATACACCTCCAGCAAGCCATGGACCGTGGCAGACGCAGCCGCAGGTACGCGATCACACAACTCTGCACACAAACACAACCCACAACTCCATGGATGATGTAAGGTTCCTGTCCCCACCAGACACCCTGGTGGGGACAGGAACACAACCACAGGTGTAGCCAC
Source organism: Calotriton arnoldi (assembly GCA_963921515.1). NCBI lineage: Eukaryota > Metazoa > Chordata > Amphibia > Caudata > Salamandridae > Calotriton > Calotriton arnoldi. The sequence continues at coordinate 3,932,929 of CAWUFW010000554.1, read as the reverse complement.
ATATGTCCTACCTGCCACTAGTTCACCCCTCCTCATCCAGGTCACCATGTCCGCGATCTCGAAATAATGTTCAGTGCACGTGACCGCAGCGGTGAATCCGCGTAAAAAAATCCGCACAATGTAGTAGGCAGGGCCAGCGCAAGGCATGGGCAGGGCACAAAGTACACAGGGCAACACCTCCACACTCCACACACTAGGCCCACCCACAACATGAAGGGACATGTCATGTGACCCTCCTGTGCTCCAACATGCCCAATAACCAGCCAGGTGAACACACGCACTGCACCACACAACAAACAACTAGGGAGACAGCCCCATCAGGTGTGGCTGCAGAGTAACACACAGCGTAGAAGCACAGGGCCAGGGGAACCCACACACCACAACAACACCACACTCCTGGCAAGTAAACTGAGTCCAAGCACAAAACAAACACACACAGATAATGAACAAACACTCTAATGGACACACAGCCTGCCAAGTCACACAGACATACCCCACACTGACACACAGCAACAAACACAGATGACATGATAGCAGCAATGGAGGACAACAAATAGGAAACCTAAAGTGAGGTGCACACAAATGGAATGGCAAGGAGCTGAACACCAAGCATGTGTACATCACATGCAAGGGAAGGAACATATAACAACAACACCAGCCCAACAAATCACACATGGCAGTCACAGTGATTGAAGTCAAACCACAGTCACCTCACTGCAACAACTCAGGGAGACAGCAAGGCAACCCATGTATAGGCACAGGGATGAAAGGAAGGGTATGAAGTCTAACACTGATCAGCCACACATCTGTATCCAAATACATCACAGGAGTATGTCAGCAGCACAACACACAGGGCCCATTGCAACACTCCATGACTTGCAAACACAAGTATGAACCTTCACACAACCCCCACACCCATCACACCTGCAGCACACAACACCAGTGACAAACACACAGAAGCTTGCCAATAATGTCCAGTCAAAACACTGACAAGCAAACACACCCCCTGGGGGGTATCCACAAACATCACACACACACAGGGATGGCAGAACCACTGGACGCACAAAAACAACAGCCAAACACAGAACACAATCAAAACACACACACCGACAGGCAAATAGAACACCACACACAGAGCAACAGTCAACTGCATGAGACAACACAACACAAACACTGCACACAGCCACATCAGACACAACACATGCACCTGCAAAGATATCAATATGCTACAACAGCTAAACATCAGGGGGCACACCAGGCAAGGACAAGGCAACATACACTCACAGCACTGCATGCACACTCAAGCAGTGTGTGCACAACAGACATACCAGTTACAAACAGAGATGAGTGACACACCATGAACACACACAACAACAATCTAAACATCACACAGACAACAACACACCCAGGAAGTCAAACAGTCCACAGCAAACACACCTACATCTAAGCCAACACACACAGATGCAAAAGTCTGGGACACCAAAGTTTAAACAACATGATTAGAGGAAACAAGACATTGGCAATGTTGAAGTGGCATATAGAGCATGTGTCACAGTAAACCATACCCACACAGTAACCCTTCATTAAGCAAGGACACTGACAAGGCAGACAACAGGAGTAATACTTTTTTATTTACATTTCACACAGTTATGCAGCAAAATTCAGACAAGAGCTAGGCCAGTGACCAGTCCAAAGTGCAGATGAGCTACATGAGACCCTGCACAGGCAAGGGGCAAACAGCAGTGAACAGCAAGGCCAGTGACCATTCCAAAGTGCAGATGAGGTACATGAGATCCTGCACAGGCAAGGGGCAAACAGCAGTGAACAGCAAGGCCAGTGACCAGTCCAAAGTGCAGATGAGGTACATGAGATCCTGCACAGGCAAGGGGCAAACAGCAGTGAACAGCAAGGCCAGTGACCAGTCCAAAGTGCAGGTGAGGTACATTAGAAGCTGCACAGGCAAGGGGCAAACAGCTGTGAACACCAAGGCCAGTGACCAGGACACAGTGCAGATGAGGTACATGAGAAGCTGCACAGGCAAGGGGCAAACAGCAGTGAACAGCAAGGCCAGTGACCAGTCCAAAGTGCAGGTGAGGTACATGAGAAGCTGCACAGGCAAGGGGCAAACAGCTGTGAACAGCAAGGCCAGTGACCAGGACACAGTGCAGATAAGGTACATGAGAAGCTGCACAGGCAAGGGGCAAACAGCAGTGAACAGCAAGGCCAGTGACCAGCCCAAAGTGCAGGTGAGGTACATGAGAAGCTGCACAGGCAAGGGGCAAACAGCAGTGAACAGCAAGGCCAGTGACCAGTCCAAAGTGCAGATGAGGTACATGAGAAGCTGCACAGGCAAGTCTAGAACATCAGTCAACAACAAGGGCCAGTAAAAACTTCAGAATGAGTACATGATATCCAGCACTGGGATTGGGTGGTACTGTACCCTGCCATGGTCAGCAACACACTCAGGGTGTCATCAATGGTCAGTCCATGGCACCACTGTGGGAGAGACATGTGTGTGAGGGGGACTAACACTTAGACTTGGCTAGCAGTATGACTGGAAGGTGTCTGTCTGTCAGGGCCAGTTGGGGTACTGGCTCGGGGAGAGAGAGGCCCAGCTGGGGTAGAGCCATCAGTGGTCTGGGAAGCCTGAGGGCTGCTAGGTCCAGGTGTGGTAGAGCCATCAGTGGTGTGTGAAGCCTGAGGGCTGCTTGGACCAGGTGGGGTGGTGGCACGTGGAGGTGGACTCATGCTTGCATGAGACCCAGTGTGTGTGGGAGAATCTGGAGGGGTGCCCTTCCGCTTCTTGGGGATTTGATATGGCTTCCCTGTCTTGGGATTAATGCCAAATGGGGTGTATACAACAGGCACACTCATCACAAAAGCAGGATCATGTGCAGATGCTGGTCCTCCCTTTGGGGACATGCTGGATTCTGTGGGACACTTGGCCCCGGATTGTCTCGGCCCCTGCATCACCTGTTTAGCAGGTGTCCCCCCTACAGTGGCTTCCTTTCCCTGCTTCACAGGGCTCTGGATGGGAGTTGATGTTGTGGGTGAACTTTCCTTGGAGCTCTTCTTACGTGTACCCTTAGCAGGCACCTCTTTGTCACTGGGCACGGAAACTGTGTGCTTGTCTATGCGAGACACTTTTGGGACAGGTGAGTCCTTTGCTGGGGATGCCTTTGAGGCATGTGAGCCTGAGGCCTGCTTCTTGCCATCCTTGCCCTGGGTGTAGCCTGAAGGGCTTTTGCCTCTGCGCTCTGGTGTGGGTTTACCTTTCTGTGGGGATGGTGTCTGCGCCCTGGACTGCTTGGGCTGCTGCTGCCGTGTGCTGCGTGTGCTGTATCTTTCCCTTGATGTCTGGGGTGTGTGGTCACTATCATCAGATGTGGCCACTGGCAGGGTGGTGGGCCTAGGGACTGGAGCAGGACTATGGGATTGGGCAAGTTGAATGGCTGCTGTCACTGCAGAGGACAGAGACTGTACAGTCCGGTGTAGCCCACCCACGTCGGAATGAACGCCCTCCATGTAAGCCACCACCTGTGCCAATTTTTTGTCATGGTCCAGGAAGGCATTGAGGAGAGCTGTCTGACCCACACACAGCTGGCGCAAAAGCTCCACAGACTCAGCACTGATGGCAGCAGGGGGGACAGAGGCTGGGGCAGCGGTGCCTGGGATGAAGGACACTCTTCCCTTTTTTGTGGTGCGAACACGGGCAGCAACAGTGGGAGTAGCAGGGAGGGTGGGCACTGAACGCTGTGTGGTGGACGAGGAGGCAGAGTCTCTGTTTCCTGTGGCCGAAAACATAGATGCGTCACCGCCATCGTCAGATGATGATGAGAGGCCCACTCAGCCTTTCATCCATTTGAGGTCGATAAAATGAGTACCATTGAGTTGGGTAACAATAAACATCTATTATTCAGCGCCAAGATGCCCCGTTGCTGGGGTGAACGTGCGCTTTACAAATACACATGTTATGTTATGTTATGTTATCTCTGGCTGTGAGTCCTCTAGAAGACTACGGTCCCCCTCTGATGCACTGGTAACATTCGTGTCACTATGCTGGTGTGCAGCAGTTGTGCTTGATGCCTCACCAGTAGTGTCCGTCCCCTGTCCTTCCGTGCCCATGTGAGATGCTGCATGAAAGAGAGAGAGAGAGAGAGGTAGGATCAGTACATTGGCATCAAGATTACAAATATCTGCAAGGAAAGCATCACTAATGATGAACAATCATCCATGTTGGACAACACCATGGGCAGTAACATTGTGCAACCTCAATCCAAACAGCGAAATTACCGTGGCATAAAGCTAACTTGGCATAATTCACCCATGTGATGAACACACAGCCAATTAGCCTGTTGGTGGCTCCGTCTAACCAGACACACATATCCCTCTGTGCACACCTAGGGCCCTGAGGGGGTAAAAGATCCTACTCACAACATGTTGCCACTGTCACATCTTGAGCCAGCAGAAGTGTCCAACACAGAGACAGACTCCAACATATACGCCCACAATGGCCATGAGCACATGCCATCCACCATGTCGTATCTTGGGGCACAACTACAGTTGCACATTGGTGTTAGATGTGTAGTCAGCACAAATCTGACGTCAGGCAATGCACACATTGATGATGGCACACTCAGATCATGCACTCTGCCGGACCCTGACATGGGATGTCCGTGACTACCCCAATGAAGATGATACCAGAAGGCCACAACTACAAATGTGAAGTCAAGGTCCATTACACCAATGACATGGGAAGGTACATGTAGGGGGAATGCATGACAACTGCACCCAACACCGCGGCCAATAACACGCCATTGCATCACACTAGCAACATCACAGCCCTGCACTGGACCAGGCTTGGAGCACATGCAGCCAAACAACACCCAAAGTCACACTCACAGAATACTCACCACCAGCTTGCTGCTGATGCCCCTTCAGACGTGCATCCAGTTCAGGCTGCGTCACAGCTAAAATGCGTGCCATTAGTGGTGTCATGCTGCGCCGCGCCAACCTGCCGGACCGAGGGATCAGCCCCAGTGTCATCTCGGCCACGTTCCTGCTCAGCCGGCAGATGTCATCCCACCTCTTGTGACAGTGGGAGCGCCGTCGGTTGGAGACACCCAGAGCACGCACCTTGCATGCAATGGCCCTCCACACGGCCTTGCGCTGGTTGACTTTGAGCTGCAGACATGGGAGACAAGAGGGTGCAATAATCAGTGTAACCTACCACCATTTCCCAGGGCAGGAGCATGACACTGACTCTACCCAACTTCAGCCATAATTTCTGCAGAGACAATAAATCTGCGACATTCAAACATCATCATGTGGGAAACACACATTAATGCATGCAGGTATGAGGGTGGACAGAGTACATGCCCATCTCATTGCCATGCAGGATGCCAGCAGAGAGCAAAATGTGTATGCTGACCACATCTACAGCAAATGTTTGTGTATACAAAGACATGCAGGGCATTACTACATATGTTACTGTGAATACTTACTGTGCCCAACACTGCGCAGCCCTCAAAGCACTTGCCCTTAAACTGCCACACTGTGTCATGGAGGTCACATTGAGGGACATGACCTCACAAACGCAAACCCTCATCACAATGCCTGTCGTGTGCAATCTACATGTCTGTAATGGCTCATTGATGGAGAGTCAAGAGGAAAAGCACAGCTTTGACACTCTGTACATTCAGTGTTGTGTCACTGTCAGATTGGGCGGTGAATGTACAGGCCAGTTGGGGTCACACAGAGGTCCAACGTGGGGCATCTGATATTTTAAATGGAGGGACAATTTGGAAACACAAACATTGCCAACACATGCGAGTATGTGCACATGCTGGTGGTGATGGAAGGGTCTGGGCACAAGAATGTTGAAATGTACAGTGTCATAGGTGAATGACCAACAAGAGTGTCACCCTGGGGGATTGCGGTCCTGAGCATAGTGCAGAACTAGAGATGACGCACATATTGAGTCAGAAACAATTCCCCCACTACCCTCTGGACAACAACCCTAGCTAACGCCACAGATGGGCCTGTGATGGACATCAGGGACACACACAGACATACAGACTGGCAATCACTGTCCTGACTCCTAAATTGAGAAGTTGCAGACTCACTGTATGTCTGACAAGACATTACATTTCCCTCACATCTGGATGTGCAGGCAGGGAAACGTGTTGAATAGGCTAAACACACCTTCCCCCTGGAAACAGCATGCTAGGCAGTGCATGACCCAACCCCACACTCTCACGCACATACTGCAGCAGATCAACTTCATGTGTGCCCCCCCTGCACTCTCACTCACACTCTGAGATACTTACCACGACATTTGGCGCACCATATAGCCTTGGATACTGGGTGAGCACCTCGTCCACCAGGACCTCCAGGTCCTCGGTGGTGAAGGGAGTGGCACGGATCTTCTCAGTCCTCGACATCACTGTGGGCAGGAGACAGCAGCCGCGGCAGTTGGTGGTGAGGGGTCTCAGGCAGCAGTCCCTGGAGGCAGCAGCAGGTGAGGGGTTTCAGGCAGCAGTCCCTGGAGGCAGCAGCAGGTGAGGGGTCTCAGGCAGCAGTCCCTGGAGGCAGCAGCAGGTGAGGGTTCTCAGGCAGCAGTCCCTGGAGGCAGCAGCAGGTGAGGGGTCTCAGGCAGCAGTCCCTGGAGGCAGCAGCAGGTGAGGGGTCTCAAGCAGCAGTCCCTGGAGGCAGCAGCAGGTGAGGGGTCTCAGGCAGCAGGCTCAGTGAGCTGTGGAATTGTGTGGCTCTCTCACACACATATATAGCCCCCAGGGCTCGTTTCTGTGGTTCTAAGCTGCTGCAATTGGTGTTCCAGGACTGCCTCATTCAAATACATCCAATGACCGCCTCCACGGTGGCGGAGCACGCCTACCGCGATTTTCAAACTTGCATCAGGCTACCGCGATTGCGCTTTCCATTGGCTGTCAATGCATGGGCCATGGCGGTGGCACACCGCAGGGGACAGGCGTGCGGTACCGCAGTGGTGCATCTTTCAAGTGCATCCAATGACCGGCCCCGCGGTGGCGTAGCACGCCTACCGCGATTTTCAAATTTGCATCAGGCTACCGCGATTGCGCTTCCCATTGGCTGTCAATGCATAGGCCATGGCGGCGACACACTGCAGGGGACAGGCGTGCGGTACCGCGGTGGTGCATCTTTCAAGTGCATCCAATGACCGGCCCCGCGGTGGCGGAGCACGCCTACCGCGATTTTCAAACTTGCATCAGGCTACCGCGATTGCGCTTCCCATTGGCTGTCAATGCATGGGCCATGGCGGTGACACACCGCTGGTGCCAGGCGGTAGCTACCACGATTCCGGGCACATGCATTGCTATGAGTGACCGTGATTTGTGTGGCGGGACATGCCAACCGCCTTTTGATCATGTCTATATGCCTATCAACCCCGCTATGGTGTCTTGGGCCATGGCGGTGACACACCGCTGGTGCCAGGCGGTAGCTACCGTGATTCCGGGCACATGCATTGCTATGAGTGAACGTGATTTGTGTGGCGGGACATGCCAACCGCCATTTGATCATGTGTATTTGCCTATCAACCCCGCTATGGTGTCTTGGGCCATGGCGGTGACACACCGCTGGTGCCAGGCGGTAGCTACCGCGATTCCGGGCACTTGCATTGCTATGAGTGACCGTGATTTGTGTGGCGGGACATGCCAACCACCATTTGATCATGTCTATATGCCTATCAACCCCGCTATGGTGTCTTGGGCCATGGCGCGGTGACACACCGCTGGTGCCAGGCGGTAGCTACCGCGATTCCGGGCACATGCATTGCTATGAGTGACCGTGATTTGTGTGGCGGGACATGCCAACCGCCATTTGATCATGTCTATATGCCTATCACTACGGTGAGTGTGTCTTGGGCCATTGGCGGTGACACACCGCTGGTGCCAGGCGCTCGCTACGGCGAAGGTGCAGCATGACATTGTTGACTATGGGCGTGATAGTGTTGTTTGAGCACGTTTAAGGCACCAATGGACACATCGTGCTGTGTCAATGTCATGGGTCATATCTGTACTTCGAACAGTGGTCACTTACAAAATATCATGGCACTGGATGTAATTTGGATGGGCTATAGTTAGTAATGACAGCCTTAACTTCAAATCTAACACCAAATGCCACACTGAAAGAACTAATGGGGCACATTACTTCTACACAATTTCATATCTGAGACCACATTTACACACATTTTCATATCTGTCAACAAAATTGATCCCCAATTTCATATATGTCACCACATCTTAGCCCCAATTTCATATCTGACCCCCAAATTGATCCCCAATTTCATATGTCACCACATCTTAGCCCCAATTTCATATCTGACCCCCAAATTGATCCCCAATTTCATATCTGATCCCAATATATAGGAACATATTCATATCTCACACAATATGTCACAATACATTACATGAGTTTACACACAATTCAGCATTATTTTCATTACTCACCACATATGTCACACTGTTGTCTGTTTGGTAACACCTATTACTGCCTTCATGTAATGTTATTGTTCACAGTAGCTAATCCAACAGTATATGTCCACATGGACATGTGTGTGCTCTACATACTCAAGGATGTTAATTACATCACCGGCACACTTGGCATTCTGTACATCCTTATTATTTTTTCACTTGTATCTATGCCTTTGGGTATGTTTTGTCTCCATATCTGCAAAATGTTATCACCATTACTTGTGTCATTGTGTCTGGTATGTGCTCATGTTGTTCGGCCTGTCATATGTGATTTTGTTACATGTATATTTCCACAGTTGTGAGTATGTTGATAGTGGATTTGATGTGTGTGGTGTGTTACGTTGGTACTCACCAAGGACAGGTGCATTGACCTTGTTCACATGAAGATTGTTGCCTTGGATGATGGACTGTAGCCAAAAGTGGTGATGGTGCTCACTGACTGGTAACTTTGATATGGCATCTGTGAACAGTAGACGGTGTGCCACAATTGGCTGCACATTGATGTAATGCGTGTGCTTTCATGTGCAGTAATTGTGTGCAGTGTTGGCAGGGTGCACAAGTAGGACATGTGTGCAGTGAATTTAAACCAACACGAGTGGATAAGGCTGCTATGGCGTAGTAGCCTTTCTGGGGCACAAGCTGTTCCTGCACAGTGTGGGTGAACTGAAGGTGCTGTTGAATCAAGCTAATGATGGCATCCAAGACAGGTGAGATATACCTTGATAGGGCTGGCTGTGACACTCATCCAACTCTAACTTTTGTTGTTTTGAAGGTACCAGAGGCCAACATGTGATGCACAGCCAGCATCTTTGTCTGCGGAGGGATGTTGATAGTCCGCTGTGTTGGTCCTGACAGCCTGTAGGGAATGTGGCTCAGGATGCTTTTGATGTTTGTTCTTTAGTACCTGTGTTGTGCAATGACATCCGCTGGTGTTATGTGTATGAGGCTGTTGTGTTTTTGTTATGTTCTCAGTATATTCATGCGCTGACTTGTAGGTGTACTGGTGTGGGTTTGTCCTGGTGGTGTTGTAGGTTGTTTTTGTGGCACTGTTGTGTCTCCAAGCAGCTGGATGATTAGCTCCCTGGCAACTGTTGTACTTCAGTTGTGTGTTTGGGAAGTGCTACCTTCATACTGCATGTCATAGTGCAACTTAAGTTCAGATTAACGTTTGTCTACAGTCATTTTGGATCACGTACCTTGTCCACTTTTTGTGTGCCACATTGACAATCTGTTTGCTTGTTGATGATATTGTGCAGTGGTGTCATTGTGTCTTGATCCACGGCGACACAGAATCTGCAAATGCTTTTCATTATTAGTCATTGACTGACTTTGAGTTGTGATTACCAGCATGTATGGCATGTCTACTGATGACAGTGGATATCAGCACAAGCTTGTGGACATGTATGTGAATGTCTCTAAACTTGTGTGGATTTGAAGTGGCTCAAATTCCATAATGAGTCCTTCAGAACTAGACAAATTGGGTCGTTAATGTGTCCCCTGTTATGATTGCACAAGAATGTGTGGCAGGTCCAGCAGCCACGTGGAAGCCAGCAGTGTTTCTGTGTCACACATGTCCTGTATCATTTACTGTCAGGGCTGTTTACACAAAAGTTTGAAAAGTGACTATTAGCATTCACAGAGACAGTTTCCATGTTGGTTGTTCTCACTGTGCGAATACTGAACAAGTGTACAACAATGTTTTCTCAAGGTGTCACAACATTTGAATTGCACTGTCTGCTGCATTGTGATGCCAGTAAATGTTTGCGCTGTGTCAATCAAAAGCTACGGATTTGTGCACATCTCATGTTCTGTTGCAATGACGTGTCCCCTTTCATCTCACCTAGGAGGCGACCTAATGTGTATCGTCCAGTCACCCTGCTGGCTAACATTGAGGATGATGACGTAATACGCAGGTTCCGTCTGGACCGCACAAACATCCAAGACCTGTGTGCCATGTTGGAGCCACACCTGCGGGCTGGCAGGACATACCCAACAGCATTGACTACTGAATCGAAGGTGATGGCGGCACTGCATTTCCTGGCTAGAGGTTCATTCCAGGAGACGGTGGGCATTGCAGGGGGGATGTCTCAGCCCACCTTCAGCATGGTGCTACGGGATTTCCTGTCGGCCATGATGCAATACAAAGACCGATACATAAGTTTTCCAAGGAGGGTGGATTTGGCGGCTGTGAAGGCGGATTTTTATGCCCTTGGTCACATCCCTAATGTTGTAGGTGCTATTGACTGCACACATGTTGGCCTAGTTCTACCACAGGCACAGGAACACATATGTAGGAATCGTAAACATTCACATTCCATCAATGTGCAGGTGGTGTGCCAGGCCGATATGATCATATCGCATGTCTGTGCCAAGTTTCCCGGCTCTGCACATGATTCCTACATCATGCGCAACAGCATTGTGCCCCAGCTGATGGCCAATCTACTTCCGGAGCGGGCATGGATTGTGGGTGAGTGGGCAGAGTCAAGTTCTGTGCTGTGTGTGCCATGCTGTCCTCTGCCACAGTTGTATCACTTAATCTGTATGTGTTTTTCACACCTAGGTGACTCTGCATATCCCAACAGACCTTGGTTGCTGAGCCCACTACGCAATCCTAGGACACCGTCTGATGTCCGCTACAACAATGCCCATGGGAGAACACGTCGGGTCGTGGAGCGAACCTTTGGTCTCCTAAAATCGAGATTTCGCTGCCTGGACAGGACCGGAGGGGCACTCATGTACTCACCAAAAGGTGTGTCAGATAGTGGTAGCATGCTGCATGCTGCACAACCTGGCCTTACGGAAACAAATCCCCCTGATCCAGGACGATGATGACCAGCCGAGGCCCCCACCTGCGATCCCACATATGTCCAGTGACGAGGATAGTGGAGAGGAGGAAGGTGTCGACCAGCGTCAGCAGCTCATCAACCGCTACTTCACTTGAAGGTGAGTGACAATGTACAACTGGTCCATTGTCTGTTGATGTAGTTGTTTGCGTAAAGGTCTATGTGATCTTTGTGACTGCATCCTGTTGTTGACTCAGTGCTGGCTGCCTATGTGTTGGGTACAGGGTAGTTTGGCACAGCTACAGGATGTCTATGTTGGTACTGTTGCACATTGTAATGTGTGCATATTGGAGTACGTTGATGACATGTGTTGTGTGATGGCTGTGATGCCACCACCTGACTAGTGACTTTTGTTCTGTTGTGTTTTGCTAGGTCCCTTCTGCCTCTCCTTGCCTACAGAGAATCCATGCTCCTGTGACATTGTAACCATGGTAAACATTGCACATACTGTGATAAACATGGAGCAGACACAACTAAATTGGTGCGTTATTGTTGTTTATTTTCAATGGGTATATGTGAGAGGGAAGTGGATATTTACATAAGTGTGAATGGTGAATCAATGAGTTGGCAGTGATGGTAGATGAGACAATCGAGTAGGCACCACATTGATGTGGTGACACAGTCCAACAGACGGATGCCATTACCATGGCAGTGTGGGTACGGACAGTGTACAAAGTCAATGGCAGGGTGTAGAGTGTTGCCATCATGGCTGGCTCTTTGACTGGCGTTTGCCAGGTGCTTTGCCACGGGTGAGTCCCAAGCTTTTCTTTGGGCGGCCCCTTCTTCTTTTGGCAGGGAGGGCATCGTCTGCTGGACCAGTGGGGTCTGAGGAGTCACCCCTCTCAGTGCCCGCAGGGGTGGATGATGAACTGTCATCCTGCGTGGCAATGGGGGGAGGTGGAGGTGTGGTATGTGGCACTGGCCTGTCCCTCTGTACCGCCAGAAACTGGCCCATGAGGTCCACGATTTGTCCCATACGGTTGTCCATGGACCTCAGCAGACGTTGGAGCTCCAGGGCATCTTCGTGGACCTGGCCCATTTGTGCCTGTGTGTGTTCATAGGCACCAACAACTCTGGTGATATTAGCCAGGGCGTCGGTCACAGTGTCCTGTGGTGTTGGAGTCCCACTTGTCCTCCCACCTGCCCTGCTATCACTGACCTGTTGCCTCACCACTCTAGGCACACGCCTACTCTCCCTGCCCTCCGCAGTTGTTGGTGTGGGCTGGGCATCCTCTGGGGCAGGGCGAGTGTTGCAGGCAGCAGTGGTAGTGGTGGTGGTGGTGGTGGTGGTGGTGGTGGCAGCACAGGTCGTTCCAGCAGGGGTCAGCGTTGATGTTGTTGCTGAGGGTGGGGGGGCAGTGGGGTCATGTGACCGGTTGCGCCCTGGCACGCCAGATGGGCCGGCTTGGAGCTCCTCATCCAAAGAATCCAGGAACTCCGCATCAGAGTGTCCATGTTCCGGGGGAGGAGACTGGCTCTGCAGGTTGAGGTTGTCATCCTCTGCAGTCAGTTGTTGGTCACCTGTGGGACAGAGGGTACATAGTCATTGACTTACACCCATCAAGCTTGCAGTGTTTGATGTCTCTTATTTACATGTTGTGCAACACACAGTTAAGTATTTCATTAATTGTATGTCTGCACAGTGATGTGCGTCATGACATGATGTGGAGGTACATACATATTTTTCCATGGTGTGACAAGTCATTGGATACCATGCCCCACGTGAAGCTCTTAGTATTAAACTGAAAGGTTGTCATCTGACAACTGGCTGCTATCCAACTTGATGTGATGCGTCTTTGCTGATTACTCTTCCTGGCAGATGTTACATATGCACATGTACTAGCCATTGTACCATTGTTATCTCATGCATACCTTTGTAATGTTCTGTGTTTGGATTTCATTGTTCAACAGACCATGACTGTTTATTGTTACCATGGTCCTTCATGCTCAGTACACATGGGATTTACAGATAGCATTCGGTGCAGTGCATATATGGTCCCTGATTTGCTTACACATGGGTTTAGTTGAGTCACAGTTCTGTTTCTGTCACAGTTACATACGCTTAGCTGTCTGCATGCTATCAATTGCTATTTTATTGGGGTGTATTTTGTTGTGATGTGAGGCCTTGTGTTGTCATTAGCTCAATGCTTTTGTTGAGGAATGGTGGGGTGCATGCACTGTCTGATTACCTGTCCAGTTGTCCTTTTTAGGTGGCCTTGCTGACACATGCTTCTGGGGGGAAAGAGTGCTCCTCCTTCTGAGAGGTGGGACAGGGGTGGCTGGTGGGAGTTGTAGTGCAGGCCTCCCTATTCCAAACACACCTCCCTGGAAAGATGGCTACCTACCTGTTAGGTGAGGGTGTAGCACACAATGGCTGCCACATGGTTCTGGGTGGGGGAGTGGTCCATCCTGCTCAGCTGTGGGACAAGGGGGCCTGGTGGGAGTTGTGGTGCAGGCCTCCCTATTCCAAACACACCTCCCTGGAAAGATGGCTACCTACCTGTTAGGTGAGGGTGTAGCATACAATGGCTGCCACATGGTTCTGGGTGGGGGGAGTAGTCAATCCTGCTCAGCTGTGGGACAAGGGGGCCTGGTGGGAGTTGTAGTGCAGGCCTCCCTATTCCAAACACACCTCCCTGGAAAGATGGCTACCTACCTGTTAGGTGAGGGTGTAGCACACAATGGCTGCCACATGGTTCTGGGTAGGGGGGAGTGGTCCATCCTGCTCAGCTGTGGGACAAGGGGGCCTGGTGGGAGTTGTAGTGCAGGCCTCCCTATTCCAAATACACCTCCCTGGAAAGATGGCTACCTACCTGTTAGGTGAGGGTGTAGCACACAATGGCTGCCACATGGTTCTGGGTGGGGGGAGTGGTCCATCCTGCTCAGCTGTGGGACAAGGGGGCCTGGTGGGAGTTGTAGTGCAGGCCTCCCTATTCCAAACACACCTCCCTGGAAAGATGGCTACCTACCTGTTAGGTGAGGGTGTAGCACACAATGGCTGCCACATGGTTCTGGGTGGGGGGAGTGATCCTCCTTCTGAGAGGTGGGAAAGGGGTGGCTGGTGGGAGTTGTAGTGCAGGCCTCCCTATTCCAAACACACCTCCCTGGAAAGATGGCTACCTACCTGTTAGGTGAGGGTGTAGCACACAATGGCTGCCACATGGTTCTGGTGGGGGGAGTGGTCCATCCTGCTCAGCTGTGGGACAAGGGGGCCTGGTGGGAGTTGTAGTGCAGGCCTCCCTATTCCAAACACACCTCCCTGGAAAGATGACTACCTACCTGTTAGGTGAGGGTGTAGCACACAATGGCTGCCACATGGTTCTGGGTGGGGGAGTGGTCCATCCTGCTCAGCTGTGGGACAAGGGGGCCTGGTGGGAGTTGTAGTGCAGGCTTCCCTATTCCAAACACACCTCCCTGGAAAGATGGCTACCTACCTGTTAGGTGAGGGTGTAGCACACAATGGCTGCCACATGGTTCTGGGTGGGGGAGTGGTCCATCCTGCTCAGCTGTGGGACAAGGGGGCCTGGTGGGAGTTGTAGTGCAGGCCTCCCTATTCCAAACACACCTCCCTGGAAAGATGGCTACCTACCTGTTAGGTGAAGGTGTAGCACACAATGGCTGCCACATGGTTCTGGGTGGGGGGAGTGCTCCTCCTTCTGTGAGGTGGGACAGGGGTGGCTAGTGGGAGTTGTAGTGCTGCTTGCCTGGACACATGCAACACAGTTGATGTTGTGTACCTTTGTGATGATTCAGATGGGGTGAATGTTAAATCAGTGAGACCTGTGTTTGGTATTGGGGTGCAGATGAATGTACTTGTGCCTCAGAGATGTAGCTTTGTAGTTGTGCAAGACAGTACATGGCAGTTTCATGGTATACATTAGTTGGTACTTACCAGCCTCCACTCCCCCGGGTATTCCTTCAAGACTCTCTGGATGCAGTATGGCAAGCACCTTCTCCTCCCACGCAGAGAATGGTTTTGGTGGAATGGGAGGGCCTCCACCAGTCGCATCAGCCAGCTAAAGGTTCTTGACCCTCAGGTCATGCCACCGCCTCTGGATTTCATGCTTGCTGCGGGGCACGTTCCCTACTGCATTGACCTTGTCCACTATCCTTACCCACATGTTTGTTCTTGTGGCTAATTGTGTCTGTTGGACCATGCTACCAAAGAGTTGTGGTTCTACTCTAATTATCTCATCTACCATTACTGTCAACTCAGTGTCTGTGAATTTTGGCATTTTCTGTGGTGCCATGGTGTGTGCTGTGCTGATGTTTTGGGGTGCAGTTGTGAGGGTGGTGTGGGTGGTGTAGGTGGTGTGTGTGTGTGTTGTGGTGGTGGTGTGATGTGTGCAGGTTTGGATCTCCTTAGTGCTCTGGTGTTGTTTCCTTCTGTTGAGTCGTTTTGCAAAGGATTGTGGTCAGGGAAGGGGCTGGTTTTATGCTCAGCTATGTGGGTGTGTCAAGATGGTGTAATGCTGTCAGGTGTGCTGTGTGGGTTGTCCTGTGATTTGTGTGTTTGAATTTGCCATGGGGGTGTGTAATTGGGGTGTTTCAGGTTATTTTGGGGGCAGGGCTAGTTGCCTGTGTGCATTTGGTGGCCTTATTGTGTGTTTCTTTCCTTGGCCGCCATTTTGTTGCCGGAGCATCCGCAGCGATGGCTATGCTGCAGGCCTTCCACTGTATCTCACATTCATTACTGTTAGCGACCGCGGCGTTCAGATACAGTGGACCGTACCGCTGTGACATCAGGGATATCATAATATCATTGGCGGTCACTCCGGGTGCCTGGCGGCGGTTTGGTGTGTTTACGCTGTGAGACCGACCGCCGCAGTTGGATTTTCCCCTTCTCCGCAGTCTACGGGCGGTGTTTCGATGCCTCCTACTGCCGCGGTTGGAATATTTTGGCGGTTGATCCTAATAGGGTTGGAGGTATTTCCGCGGTACCTGCGGACGGTGATTTCCCGCTACCATGGCGGTTGGATTTTTTTCCGCCGATCATCGTAATGACCCTCTAAGTCCTCTAATTAATTACTTTGAAGATACTTGAGTTGGCAGCTTCCACCACTTTGGACACAGACACCAAACCAAATTCCAGAAGCCATGGTGATACAACAACACCACGGTCCAGAATCCAAAACCAACAATGCAGTAGAAGGATGGCACAATGCCTTCCAATCCACACTACAAACTCATAGAAGCCCTACAAAAAGAACACAGCTACCAACAACTATGAATGGAACAGTCAGTAACCAACATTAAACTTAAAGTTAGCAAACAAACTAACAGAATACACGACATGCTACAATGCAAAGTAAAACTCTTTATTGACAACAGGAGTACACTACTTAGAATCAATAGCCAAACCCCTATTAACAAAAATAAATTTCCTACACAGCACCCAATAAACCAAACCAAAAATCCTAATCAGCATACCTTAACTAATTTTTAGCTAAATATTAAAAAATTATTTACATGAGTCAAAAAATATATTGATGGATACAATTAATATGTATATTAATTAGGTGCAAACCAACAAAGTCACCATTATACCAAATAGCAAATGAAACCCCTTTAATGTCCAACACCTTACAATGGTTTTGATTGAAGTGGAAATAGTAAAGGTAACCCGTTTAGTGTCCAAGACCTTCCCTAAAATGGTTTAGATAGGAGTTGGTATTGTAATTTTCACATGCATAATTAATATTTATATTTTTTATAATAATAAAGGTACACAAAACAGTTTGTAATTGTTATTTCTATGTTTGTAATATTTATTTAATGTATATGTATATATTTGTATTACATGTATATGTTTACATGTAAGAAAACAATTATAGTAATATTTAAACAATATTTTAATACACTTTTAATATTAAATAAAACATGTAAATAATATTTGAATGTTGTACATTTTAACTTTTTTTAATTTGTTGATATGTGGTACATTTATTTTTACATTAATACAAATGTTTCACATACATTTTCTAGAAACAATTTTTACATAATTCTTTTAGTATATTTTAAATAATACTATATTTGTTATAGAATTATTTATTTTATGCTTTACATAAGTGTTTCATATTTTAATATCACTGTTATTGACATCTTTTACATTATTTACATAGATCTTAAACATAATTTAAACATTTATCAACTTTTTTAATTAAAACTCTATTTTTTCATTGTTTTATATAGGCAGATAGTCTCTTTTTTAGTTTCATTTAGTAGCCATTTGTTTACTGCTAACTTAACATTTGTAGTCTGTGTATTTTTTGGCTCATTTTCCGGGAAGCGAGTCAGAGGAAGGTATTGCTGTTTGTCGGAGCAGGTAAGGCCTTTTTTAAGGTTATTTTGTAGGGTTTAGAGTTTAGGGGGATATAAGGAGTAGAAGTAAATGGTAGTTATAGTGTTGTTTTCTAGTTTTGGAAGGTTTGTTTGTAGTGTATAATATTATGTGCTTTGTATAGATTAATTATGATATTTATGACTTATTTGAAGATTCGGGCTATTCACTTTTGCGAGTCGCAAATTGTGTCGAATTGTGACTCGCAATTTGCGACTCGCAAAAGTGAATATACAACAGTGTCTCAGACACTGTTTGCGCTTCCCAATGGGGTCGCAAATTGCATGCCTCATTAATATTCATGAGGCAAGCACAATTTGCGACCCCATTGGGAATGGCTAGAATTTCCAGGGATGGTGGCCTGCTGGGCCATATCTGTCACTGCTTTTTAAATAAAGCAGTTTTTTTTTTTTTTATTGCTGCCCGTTTTCCTTAAAGGAAAATGGGATGCATTTAAAAGAGAAAACTGAAACTTTTCAGTTTCATTTTTTAAAAAGATTTTCGCAAGCACTCACAAAGGAAAAGAGGTCCCCTGGGAACCCCTTCTTGTTTGCAAGTGGTTTACCACCTACTTGAAGTAGGTGGTAAACTGCGAGTGTTTTACGACCACAAATGCGGTTGCAAAACAATCTTACATTGCTGTTGGACTCGCTATTAGGAAGGGATGCCCTTGGCACGCCCCTTCCTAATAGCGAGTCGCAAACCATATTTTGCAAGTCGGTAATAGGTTACCGACTCGCAAAATATGGTTTGTGCATGGGGCAGACCAATTTTGCGGTCGCAAACGGGCCGATTGCCCGTTTGCGACCGCAAAAAACGGTCGTACATCTGCCCCACTGTTTTTTGTGGGTGAGTATTGAACCTTATTTTAGAGGTTTACGGATCCAAAGGTATCATATGAATATTTGGATTTTTTTTTAAGTAAAATTTTATTTTGGTTTCTAGTAAACCAATATTTTGAATTTTGAAATCCTTTCATTTTTTGGGTTTGCGGAAGCATTTCTTTTCTTAAAACATTTTTCAGGTTTTTTATGGTTCCTAAAGAGTTTGGATTGATTC
Organism: Calotriton arnoldi; assembly: GCA_963921515.1. Lineage (NCBI taxonomy): Eukaryota > Metazoa > Chordata > Amphibia > Caudata > Salamandridae > Calotriton > Calotriton arnoldi. The sequence continues at coordinate 3,914,174 of CAWUFW010000554.1, read as the reverse complement.
ATTGAACTTTAATGGACTTGTCTTATTTTTGCATTATTTTGGGCTTTTTTAAAATATTTTTCCCTTTTTGGTGCATTAACACCTTACACATTTTTTTTTCCAGCCAATGAAAACTTTACTTATAACACATTCTTGCCAAAGAAATATTTCCAATATAATCAACAGTACTAATTATCACATTAAATAATTATTTTGAGTTTATAACATTAAATTAATTATAAATTACATTCAATATTATAGCTAAATAATTGTAAAAAATTACATTTAGTACTTAAAATCAAACTATAACTATAAATATTCACATTAATGAATGGAAAACATTATTTAAAATTATATATTCAATATTGAATCTATCAATGCAATATATATAACATAAAATAAGTTATGATTACACATACAAGTATACAAATTATCTTTACAATTACCTAATTTATAACACTTATTATCCTATTTAATAATATAATATTTTATTAAATACAAAATACAATACATAATAAAAATATAATATTTAAAGATATATTGAACACACATAACTTACGTTAAACATAATAATTAAACATTTAAAAACATATTTAAAAATACAGTAAACTATTACATTTTAAAATATAATCCTTACATATTGTATACACAAATTTCAATTGAAATTTTTTAAATTACTCTTAATTAAAAAAACAAAATCATACATTTTGACAACTGAAAAAAAGCTAATATATTATATAACATTTAACACACAAGCAAATTAATATTCACATATTTTAATAATCTTCCAACCATTTCCCCTAAAAACCCAATATCCCACTCTTATAACATAATTGCACATACATTAACTATAAACATTACTCACATTTATATTAAAATAATTGTGTACATTTTTAATAACTAAAAAAATTACAAAACATATTAACACAGCTATTAACATACAACTAAAAAACACATAAATGAACCCAATAAAAACAACATAATATACAACGATATTTTCTCACACAATTACATCGATATTAAAAACAACACTTAAAATTATATTCTTACCTTCGATATTCCTGTCAACTATATTTTTGACATCACAGTATTCTTGATAGAACATTTATGTTTCACAATATTTTTTATTCGATATTTTGTCCAAACACCATCTAGCTACTTGAGCTTAAACTTTGAGGGACACACATGTGACTTTGTAATGCTGTAAAAGTGTCATGGATAACTAGATAATTTATGGTGTTTTGCTCTGGCAGCAGCAAAAAGGAAAGTTCAAAATTCTTGTGATTATTCATTTCAATACCTTTTTTCGGCTTATATAACCATAAAAGTTCACATTCAAACACACAATTTAAAAATACATCAAATGGGTAAGCCGATCCAATTAAAAACTAAGGGGCCGATTATGATGGCGGGCGGACTTAGTCCGCCCGCCATCGCCCCGTGAAATGGGACCGCCCGCTATGTGTGCGGCGGTCCCAGCACATGTGATTAGGATGCCACCGCCACGGTGGCGGTGGCATCCCGCATTTTTAACATTGCGGCGGGCGGTGCTGCCAGCAGCACCCACCGCAAGGTTAAAAATGCAAGTTGTGCATTTGAATGCACAACGTGACAGGCACCGCGCGGTGCCTGCCATGTTGTAAATGCAAATGCAGGGGGTACTCATAGGTACCCCCATGTGCACCCCCAGCCCCCAAAATACCTGGGGGCCCGCTACGAGCCCCCAATTTCAGGGACCACGAGCCTTTCCATGGCGCGACGCCGCCATGGAAATGCTCATCACCGCTCGGCATCATAATGTGGATGGCGGTGTCTTGCAGACACCGCCACCATATTAATCCCTTTTCCGCCCGGTCGACTGATCGGCCGGGCGGAAAACATGCGGACGGTCTTTCCGTCCGCCGGGGTCCCCTCTGCCATGGTAATATGGCGGGGGGATTTGGTGGCGGACGGACGAAAATGGCGGGCGGATCGCCACCGCCATGCGGGGGGTGGGCGATCCGCCCGACATTGTAATTGACCCCTAAGTTAAGAACAATAAGACATCATAAACATTGGGTCAGAGAACATTTTAACAGACAAAGACTTAGACCCCATCTAAAGTTCATGTGTGTCAAATACTAAAAGAGTTAAAAGGGACTTAAGAGGTAAATCTTCTGCTGGTTTATCACTTTTAACTTATCTGTTTTCAGTCTCTAAGCCCATAGTAGATATCTGGTCACACTGAACACAAGGACCTCCATGGTACCACATCTAAAAATTCTTAATGCTTCCTGAAATAGGCAACTCCCATCAACTTACAAGCAGGAAGAATCTATTTCTTACGAGGCATAGCATACATAGGACAAAAGAATAAAAAGTGGCCCTCTGGGTAAAGACAAAATGGTCATTTGGCGGATGCAGGATTAATTTTATCCCATGTGGTAATAAAAGAATTTAAAGGTAAAATACCAAGCCTGAATTTTATGTACAAAGTGTTGGCTTGGGCTGGCTGAATTCTATCCAAGAAGGGCTCAAAAGATGGGCTGCATTTGTGTTGCAAGAATTTCTCAGTTACGCTCCCCACTTTTTGGTCTTCCCATACACATTCCCAGGTACCTTCCCAGTAAGATTACTTTAGTTTTACTTTAATATTCTTTGGCATCTTGTCATGGTGTAACCATTCTTATTCCATCTTTAATGAATTACACAACACTTTAACTTTTTTAACCAAGGAATACGAAGTCCCTTATCTAGGCTAATAATCTCCTTTAAACCATCCCCATAAATTCCTAATTCGGGGGTATTCCAGATTCTGACCCAGTACATTAAGGGTTTTAATAAAATCATGTGATCAATCCTTTTTAATCCTAGGTTGCATCGAAGGGAGATAAGTGCAGTACTTCTAGGGAGATTTAAAAGGGACCTAATAAATTAGTTTTCCACACTGACAAGAGTTGTTGCATCTGACCATCCCCAGAGCTCTGCACCATAGATATTAAAAAAGTATTGTCAGCAAACATTAAGATTGGATTTCGGTGTGTCGTGTTTGCAATTAGGTAGCCAGTCAACAGCTCAGTTTATGTACAAGCTAAAGAGTGTGAGAGCAACCACACACCCTTGCCTTACCCCAAGCTTAATGCTTATCTTGGTTGTAAGATCTCCTACCACATTCCACCTAACCTGGGCATATGATTCTTGATGTAAAGTTTTTAGGATTCCAATAAGGTTATCAGGTATACCATATGCCTCAAGAACAGCCCAAAGGTTCTCCCTAGGAACCAGGTCAGATGCTGCTCTCAAATTGTTGAAGGCAACATAAAGATGATCCTGCTTCAGAGCAACATACTTCCAGCACAGCACGCTGAAGCGAAAGACCTGGTCCAAGGTACTGACCCCTTGCCTGAATCCTGCCTGGCAGTCCTCTATAATATGATGTTCCATTATCCAGGCTTGTAATTTAATTAAAATCTGTCTTGCAAAAACATTTTGACTTATATTGATTAGACTAATGGGTCTGTAATTGAATGGTACATCCTTCCTCCCCTTTTTATAAATGGGCACGATGATAGCACCATGCCAGGATGGTGGAATATCCTTGCCACTCAAGATGGCATTACTGAGGGCGTTCAAGTACGGGACCCAAATCTCAGGATGTGATAACTATAAGACGCCCGGTACGGCAGCAGGTCCAGGGGCCTTCTCCCTTTTTAGTAGTTGCAATGCCTGTGAGGTTTCTGCCAGATCTAGGACTATAACTTCCTTTGCATCTGGCCTAGCCTCTTGCCCTGTCCGATCAACGCCTTCCCTCTTTGCTAATTCTAAATCCTTTCGAAACCAGGGCTTATATAGCTCAGAAAAATGGGTTTCCCAAACTGCAGGTTGTACTTCTGGCTCCTGGTCATTTCCTACATTCTAGAGCCAGAAGCTATGAGGTCCCAAAATTCCTTAGTGTTCCTGTTAGTTAGGGCTTCTGTAACTTTCTCCCATTGCTCTTCCTCCCACCCCCTTTTCGCCGTTATTAATTTACTTTTGTAGGCTTTCCTAGTGCTTAAGATGCACTTGCGGTCCCCCCTCTTTACTGCTTCTATAATAGCTGATTTGGCCTATCTGCAATCACCTGTGTACCTGTACCATCTAGGGGGATTTATACTATAGCTACCCCAACGTCTTTCTCTAGTCAAGAGCAACTTCATTTGCTCCATGAGTTTAACAGGTATGTCCACTCGATCGATGTTACTTGGACCTAAGGACTCGAACGGGGCCAACTGCTCTGCATACAAGTTGTAGATATCCGCCTGCACCTTATCATCACCCGCTAAGACAGCCCATTTTACATTCCTCCTACTGTTACATATATTAGTTCGACTTATAGTGAGAGTACTTCCCAATTCCATTGGTTTACAAAGGATCTCAATGAAAAAAATGGCCAAAGTGGGGTGTCCAACAGGATGTAATCTATATCACTCGTGTACAGCCCCCGCTTGAATGTAGGATGCGGAGGGCAGTCCGATTTGGTACAACCATTGACGATGTTCAGATCGTAAGAGGCAATCAGATCAATGAATTGCTCAACCAACCTGGTATATCTTAACTTGTACTCCATACCACCAACTAAGGCTTTATCTGACCCATGGCTTAATACCGTTTTGGAACTAAGCCCTCTGGCAATTTTGCATTAAAGTCGCCTGCTATGGTTTTAGAATGGGTGTGATGTAAGGGTTCAATTATGTGTGATAGTTTAGTCATTATTCCTGAATTATGGTTTGATTGAGTAGGGCGAATATACACATTTAAAACTGCAATATGCCCGAATCCCATTAAGGGTTCAGCTGGAATGGTTACGCCCAATAGGTCTCTGCAGTCACATCTCAATCTTTTTATTTTGGGGAATAATTCAATTTTGAGCCATATCAACAGCCCACCTGATGGTCTCCCTGCTTGTGAGGGGACTGCATTGGATGCCAGCGTAAAATATCCTGCTCTATGCACTGGGTCTGTAGCCCAGGTTTCCTGGAACAAAATTATATGAAATTGATCTATAAATGCACCCCATTCAGGGTCATCTATCTTTGCCCTATTCCCCGCCAGATTCCATGACAATAGTTTTATGGCATCTATCTGCTCCACTGCTTCTCAAGAGTTATCTACTACCATATTAATTGCCTCTCTGCCATCTGAAGTTAGTGTATTACAATCCTTAAATTCTGCTCTTTTTGGTTTGTAGGATAGTTTACTTTAAGGACATCTAATGCAATTCCATGGATGACTGTGGCATTTTACTTACTTCAATCTGATCAACTAGTTGCCAATCGAGATCAGATAAGGCCCCCCCACAATCCACAAGAGGAGTAGATGGGCGGTTGCTGACAACTACTCTTGGTTTGTTGTCAGTGCCAATCCAATGCATGGTATCTGGGGGGGCACCTTGAGTCTTATGTGTGATTCTACAGGTGGCCTAAACCTATGCTCGAGCCCTATTAGTCCTTCTACTAGATCATAGTTTGCTAGTCTTAGGCCAATGTGATCTGTAAAACGCTGGCTATCACTAAATCTGTAAGCTTCCAATAGATCTACTCTTATAATGGATCTGCAACCACTCACTTTCCTGAGCCAATGAATGACTTTATTAATTAGTGAATCTTTGGTTTCTCTAACTGTAGGTGAGATTTTTGGCACATCCACTAGATAAATATCCCAATACTCCTTTTGCCCCCCCTAATGGTCTAGTTAAATTTATAGATTTAGCTGCTATTGCAGCCTGGCTTGTGTTTTGCAAGACCTTTACTCTTTTGCCCACTGGAGCTTCACTAGAAGTCAAATTACCGCTATAAGACTTATAAAATTTGCATACAGCTTCCTGGGGAGCCAAGGGACACTGCCTACCTATTCTCATGGTCTCCGGAGTCACTGCTAGCATTGTCCTATTTAAGGGACATGCTGTATGGCTAACATGGTAGTTCTCTCCAGATGTAACTTTGTGTCCTCTACTAGTTGAAGATTCAGCTTCAGAGTTTTGTGTGGGTTTAGTACTAAGTATCTGTACTGTCTCTGTTAATCTATCAACCTTATCGTTAATACTTTTTGTCAAATTGCTCATATAGTCCTTTAGGCATGCTATCTGTTCTTGTAAGGCTGCTATCTGTATATTCATATCAACCTTCTCTGAGGCTACAGTGTTGCTTGGTACTAAAATAGGGGGTGTATGTACAGTTTTATTTACTTCTGGCTCATCCATATCCCTTAGTACTTCAAAGCGATTCCAGCATTCAACCGTTATTACAGGCATAGGGGGATCAGGTGGATGGCCCGCTATCCTAGCTTCTTGTCTCTCTGAGATTTTGGGAATAGGGCTAGTGGCAGTGACGCCATTTGCACTATTACATACCAAATTATCCGAGATCTCATGCTTCTTAAAAAACAATTTTATGTCCCCCTTCCCTTGCTGTTTTCCTTGGGGTTTATTCGCCTTGGGTGCCTTAGACACTAAGAGCCCTTTTACTTCCTCCAGCAGAACGTCTATCTTATCTAATGTGCAATTTTCAGCTGGGTGTCTTGTTTGTTTTTTTGCTTTCCCGGCTTCCGGGGACTTTCCAGTAGCTTTCCGTTTCACCATTGTTAGAGCTACTTGTTTTCTTGTTGGACCTTTCCTATTTTCAATCTTCTTATTACAGCAAGGGGGTCTACCCTTGCTTTAAGGAAGCCCGGCTATACCTAATAGTAGTCCTGCACAAGCTAAAAGCAGTTGAAAATGCAGAATGAGTTATATGGGCCCAATTGGCTACCAGACCCTTTGTTAGAAATCTAAACAGATAAAATGAAACACAGGCAGGTACTGAGGAAAACACTTGCATTCACCCAACGACCCATTGCCTGTAAAAGTATAAAATTGATCACATGCTACCTATACAAAAACTTAGGTGATAAAAGATATGGTGTATTAAAATCGCGTAAGTAGAAGGCCATAAACAGACATTTAAAAAAGCCCTGCACAGAATTGGTAAAAGGTCAATTTTAGCCCCACTCAAGGGCTTGCATACAGTTCGCAGTTCCCCGAACCTTCCCCTTCACCAAACGTCCAAAGATCCCTGACCCACAGCTAAGAAAGAAGGGCACAACTATGTCTGGTTCAGCATTACTTCCCAATGGAATATGGTCCTCGGTCAGCTTGTCGTATCTCCCTGTTGATCTATACTCTATCTAGCACGCCTCCGCTATGGCAGACTGAGGAGAATGCAATCGAGCTCGGTGCAGCCACCAAGCGTCCAAGTAAAGAGCCCAACAAACTGTGTAACAGAATTTGAACGGCTATAACAGCAGACACAATTACCACTTGAGGTTCTTACCAGCTTACATGCAGTTTTCCAGCGGTCGAGCCAAGAGGGGTGGCCCAGCCCTCCCTCTTACTGGCAATGATGGGCAAGGACGGGCACGCCCTTAGCCTGGGCTTCACCCACTCGTGCCCTGCGTCGTAGGGCACCCATGCGCTTTGATAGCACTGATGGTCCTCAGGTGGGGCCAGACAGAGGATTGTGAGACTTGTAGTCCCCGGCAGCCCTGCTCGCGGCGGCCTAATCCTCCGTGGTGATGTCAGGTATCCTCGGGTGCAGAAATGATGCCCGGGAGCCTTGTTGCTGCAATGATGGTGAAGGCGCACAGAAAGGCAGGATGCACCGACGTCAAACAATCTCTTCCCTTTAAATTTTGTGTTTATCTTGGCCAGTAGGGATGGCAGCTACAGTCTGAAGGGATGCAGAGCTCCAGTTTAGATTCGTTCGCATTAGGCAAAGGTAAAATGTTTGCAGTTGCTTGTTGGTACTCTAGGAGTCATTGGGTGGGCACGAAGACTGCAGCGCAGGTGAACAGATGCTCTACTACCTTAGTATGGAGCTTCCACCAAATAAGGTGATCATCTGTCCGTTACCTACACGGACTGTCCGCATATTCAGCCAAATATCCATTGTTCTTGTGACTATTCAATTTAAGATATGAGGCTACAGATTAATAGCCCGACTTAGGGCCCAATTACGATGTCGGGCAGACCGTTGCTGTCTGGAACCGACGACCATAGATCGGAGTTCCGACCGTCGGATTTGGATGCGACCGCCTTATGGGCAGTCGGACACATCCATTTCCCAATGGCAGCTTGTGCAGCGGGCGGAAAAGGCCCGCAGCACAAGCTGCCATTGGGAAATGGATGTTTTCAAACATCCCTGCACCATGTTGTAGGCACCATGTGGTGCCTGGCACACGGTGCAGGGATGTTTAGGGCCAGGGGGCCCTGCTAGGGGCCCCCAAAGACACTTTTCAACAGCCTTTCCATGTCAGAAAAGCCGACATGAAAAGGCTGTCAAAAAGTGCCACCATAACCCCGACGGCGGAGCCGAGCCTAGCTCTGCCTTCTTTAGGGGATTATGGTGGCTTCCGACGCTCCAACGGGCTCCTTGAGCCCATCGGAAGTGCATCGAAATCCCCCCCACAGGTTTCACTCCGACCACCGTCATCCTAATACGGCGATCCGAATGAAACCTATGATGTTGGGCGGAAAGCCTCCGACAGTTGGTCGGGGGCTTTGCACCCGATATCGTAATTGGGCCCCAAATCTAGGAAATAATAATCAGTGCTGCAGATAATTAATTAATTTTTTCAGTTTCCGATATGGGGCCTAGAGCTAGGATTGTAAACTTTGAATGCTGACTAAACAGCCTGTTTTAAGTGACGCCTACAACTGTAAATTTTGATCTGCTGTTCTCTAGGGAGTGTGTAATGATAATGTATTAGAGGCACTATTGATATATACTTTTTCAGGCTCTCTAGTACATGATTTCAATTAGAAACTAGATTGGATTCAATATTTTCATATTTTAGGAATTATTTGAATGTGTTATAATTAGTACCACTGTATGGGTTGTATGTTATAATTGGTTAAATACCTAAGAAAACAATAGTTACCTACCTAGCATGAACTTTGTGTTACATGTTAAAAATGTTTTACCTGCATTGATTCCCCAGGGACTGACTGGTATACCATATTCAATATTAGGACGTTAGCACAATTTATACATTTTAGACATGGGTGTGTGCCCTAGTTTTCATTTGCACTGGTAGCGGTTTGGTTTTTGTTACTGTTTTTGAGCAAGAAAAAGAAACGCATAATGTGACGATTTGGGTGTATTATATGATATGGCTGTGGAGTTTTATCGTGAAATACCCTCACAAAAACTGTCTTAGGCCCAGTCAGGATCATTTGTATCACCTTTGTTTGTGGTTTCAAACAGCAAGGCTTGACAAAGGAACTAAGGGCCTGATTATTAGTTGGAACTCTTGGGACCGTAGTCGCGTCAGAATCACCGACGCACAGTTGGCGGTCCGCCCTCTGTAGTACAATGTTGGTGGCACTACAGAAGCACTGCCGCCAAGACAGCCATTTGCATACTGCCTCGATGGTGGTAGGGGAAAAACAGCTGCCAGAGGGCGGTACAGAGAAGTTCACCGCCGTCCGAATTACGAGTTGGATTTCCGAAGAGCCGACCCTGGCGGGATAACCACCTGCTTTGAGTCGGTGGAATCGAAGGAATTGGGGTGCATACTCACCCATTTCCTTTTCTTCTCTTCAGTTTCCCACATGGATCCCTTCCTCCAGGGACCCCCTTCACAGCAGCATCTTGACCTAGAAGAAAACTACCCTGTTGGCGCCGAAATCCAGGTGTGTCGTTTTGCACTATTTACCATTTGACTGGACTGGGCACATATGGTCCAGACTCCAGCAATGGGAAAGTACTGGTAGTAGGTATTTTTTCACACGTATCATGCATATGTGTACACTGCAGTCAAATTATACACACCTGCATCAACACATAAGAGAATATATTGCCCGCCTCCAGGAACATCACTGCTGGCCCAGCAGTGACATCGTAATACGTCGGACAAGAGACTGCTGCCGCAGTAGTCTTCTTGGGACCGCTGCCACGGCAGTACGGCAGTAAGATCGCCAAACTCATAGTTGGGCCCTTAGTGTAAAGCATTTAACAGCACCAAACACCAGAATAAGAAAGTCACACAACAAGAAAGAGACACAACAATTTCTAAAAATAAAGCATATTTTTATGAAGTCTTTGATCATCAAACTCCACCGAAGGGTTCCAGAGATACAGATTTTTAAAGCTTTAAATAACGTTTAAGCCAAACTGCAAACAAGCATTGGTCAACAAAAAGTTGGTAAACTTTTGAGAAAAGTTTGAGTTTGTGCGGCAACTCTGGCCCCACATGGGTGACCAAATCTGACAGGGCAGAGATGTAGGAGGCCAGTAAGGTTGCTTTGGACAGTTACCTGGCCACCAGAGATTTTCCAGTCCCGTTCCAGCCTTTAGGAAACGACCGCCATAGACGACAATGAAGTGGTCCTGATGCTAGGAATGCAGGAGGAAATGATGCTCAAAGATGGCCCTGGTGCTGTGCGGTCGATGGGGGTGAGTGGCGGTTGAGTCCTCGGTCTACTAGTGAGGTGGGGCGACTTTGACCATGGAACTTAGGGCCCTATGACATCTTCTTTGTGACAGTAGAAGGCCAATTGCGGCTGGGCTACCGATCTCACAACACAGCGGTCCATGCGAAAATCATTAGTGGAGGCTAGCGTCCTTTCTTGGTTGATTACTCCGGTCTCTGACAGCAAGTCCAGCAGACTTGGGTGCAACTTTTGGACATCATGTATTGGTCACTTTGGGTGCCTGGCAGCAGGTAGTGGCAAAATGTTTGCTGTGGCTACCAACTTGCCAGTTTGGTCTTCTTTAGCTCTTTTGTCCATGGAGCGGGTTCCATGGGATCAGTCAACTGATCCTTGGAGTCACTGCTTTGATCTGGACCCAGGAATCAACTTTTTCCCAAGCCAGGAGCCGCAGGCACAGTCCAAACTTTACTAGCCCAAAGTGCAGCAGTTGCAGTTCTTCCACTGGTGCAGCCTTTCTTCGTGCATCTTTAAAGGCAGCAGGTAGTCCTTTTTTGGTCCTCTATCCAAATCCAATGTGTACTGATGTGCAGGGTGCCAGAGGTACCCATTACATCCCTAGAAAGTGCCCCGAGGGGACAACGTGGTCACTAGCCAATGGGCTAGTAGATCCCCTCTTCTTTGGTAACAAAGTTCCAGTGATGTGTGGCATTTGCCAATCCCAGAGTGCAATATTTTGCCACTCTCAAGATGTCAGGACCTTCTCTCGGCTTTGAGGAGCTTAGTTGCCCACCCCAGAGGTGTGGCTACCTAAGGGCTACACACCCATGGGAAAACCGGTTTGGGGACGGATTTTCCCTCTCTGTCGCTGTCTCCAACTTGTGTGCAGGAACAAATGGCATCCTGCTCGGTACTATTGTCATTGTCGGCCCTTCAAAGGCGGCTTCACCTTTAAAGCTTGCCTTTTTTTGGCTAACGCCTCGAGTGGCCTTTATGGGAGAGGAGGTCACACCTCACTCTGCAGCAACTGCCTTTGTTCCGAAGCCTGGGAGTCATTCACATGTCTCCCCAGGTGGGCAGAAAGCTGTCTGGGTGCTCGAGCCTGTGTGAGGCCACTGGACTAGCTGAGGCACAGAGTGGCAACTTTCTAAACGTTGCTTAATCTTAATAGGGACATTAATCTCTACTTGGGCATCAAGTCAGATTTAATTGCCACAATTAATTTGATACCTTACAGTACCAAGTTAAGTAGTTCCATTCAGAATTTAGTCCAGCTCGAATGCCAGTCGTAACCGTGTATTAGCCAGTGGGGCTACTAACTTTTTCCCAGCAAAACGACAACTTTACGGTTTTTGCTGCAAAGACATATATAAACCTATATGTCTCACTTAATAATATACAGTAGTCTGCCATTGGGCTCTTTAGGTCTTCCTTAGGGGAGACTTACATATATTATTAAGGGAGTGGTGGTGTAAACACTACCCTTTTAGTTTGCAGTGGCAGCCTGGGAGCCACACTCAGGGTAGCGCAAGCAGTGCTGCAACCCTGTATGGACACTCCACCTTACATGTCCTTGGTACCTTGGTTACCATATACTAGAGGAATAGGACACTTTACCCCGCACACTTTTACTCCGCATGCCATTACCCTGCAGTTTTTACACCGCTAAATCTTTTAGAATGCAGGGCTTTACACCGCAAACTTTTACAACGCATTCCCCATTACAATGCAATTTACTATTCTAACTCCACCGACGCGTTACTTTGGGGAATGCATTGTAATAGTTTGTGGTGTAAAGCCCTGCGTTGTAAAAGATTTTGCGGTGTAAAAACTGTGGGGTAATGGCATTGCGGAGTAACGCATGCGGGGTAAAGGATGTTTCCCATACTAGGGAAGTCAGCACTTGCCAACTGAGGACATCCAATTCGACATACCTTTTGTAATGGGTCAGAATACTAACAATGGGATCTGGTTAGCAGGTCTAAGTGCACTCTCAGAGTTGAAAAACCAACAGCTAGTAGTCAAAATGGGGGCAAAAAGTGGGAGGAAACCTGCAAAAGCCTATTTCCTTACACAATTAGTGACTGACTGACTGACTACACAAATGAATATCAGTAAGATTTATGTGTTCCCACCAAACGTAAAACAAAAGAACCAAATATTAATGTTGGCAGACAATACCCTTGTCCCTGGCAAACCACTCACTCAAATATAGGCCACTCACGATGGACGAAAATATAAACTGTTAAAATATAACACCTTAAAATAATGTAATAATTGAGGGATGAGGATGGGGAACAATACACTTTTAGCTGATTCGCTGGTATCAACAACCCATAAGGTGCAAAATACTATTGATATGTAAGAATCTGGGTTGACAAATAGGGTAAATTGGAGCAAATACAACTGGAACAAAAACACAACTTAATCAATAACAGGGAATGGCTAACATCAGAAGGATACATATTTTTGACAATGTACGCAAAGTTATAGTAGTGTTTACCATTAAAAGTGAGTAGGATAAAAATTTGCAAATAATTTCATATCTCAATTAGCTACTTGAAATGCATCTTAAAATGGAGAAAATCAAAGATAATGGAAATTTTGACTGGAACTTTCACTGAGTTCACTGAGTTACAAATCTAAACCATGCTGTCACCATTGAAGAATGGCCTAATTCATAATTCCACAGATTGAGAAAACTTATTCAGAAACATATTCTAATTGAATAGTAAATAAATAAATTTGCCATACTTAGAGGTCGATTCCGATCCCGGTTGGAGGCGCACCTAATACCATTCGGTCGGGAAAAAATCCAGGCGAATGCCTGTTTCCCGACCGATCCGCACATACGTCCGAACGAGCAAGTACGATGCGCACAACTGCCCAAATCCCGACCCAGTCGTACTCACCCAATACAGGTCCTGTTCTCCGACCGAGGCGGATCCGGATTCGTAGAATCGAGCCGCACGAAAGAAAAAATGCAGCCCCGTCCGGCCGGACAAGTACGATGCGCTTCCCGTACGCGCTGAACCCGTCGCTACGCACGGCACGTCAAAGCATCCGGTCGAGGCGCACATAAGCTCCGATTCGCGCCACAACACGATCCACGGCTACGAGACGAACACGCCAGCGACGAGGACGAGGCGAAGCAAAGAGAAAGACGAACGAGACGAACCAACCATGAATCCCTTCGTGCCGATCCTACCAATATTCTACCTCTATTACCGGAACAGGCACGGACGCGTACGGCGCAGAAGGTAAGTCAGACACCAACAACAAAAACAAACTACACGTACCCGACACATCACACACAGAGGGATGCAGAAATACCTACACCAGCAACAGCAGCACCATAGGGGCGGGATGGCCCTCACCAATGCCACACATACACATAGGGGCCTGTATGCCTACCACTTCTACCACCCCTACCCATGGGGTGCTGGATGCCTGTCACTACTACCACCTCTACCCATGGGGGGCTGGATGCCTGTCACTACTACCACCCTTACCCAGGGGGTGCCAGATGCCTACCACTACTACCACCCTTACCCAGGGGTGCCAGATGCCTACCACTACTACCACCCTTATCCAGGGGCTGGATGCCTACCACTACTACCACCCTTACCCAGGGGGTGCCAGATGCCTACCACTACTACCACCCTTACCCAGGGGGTGCCAGAAGCCTACCACTACTACCACCCTCACCCAAGGGGTGCCAGATGCCTACCACTACTACCACCCTTACCCAGGGGTGCCAGATGCCTACCACTACTACCACCCCTACCCAGGGGTGCCAGATGCCTACCACTACTACCACCCCTACCCAGGGGTGCCAGATGCCTACCACTACTACCACCTCTACCCATGGGGGCTGGATGCCTACCACTACTACCACCTCTACCCATGGGGGCTGGATGCCTACCACCACTACCACCCCTACTCAGGGGTGCCAGATGCCTACCACTACTACCACCTCTACCCATGGGGGGCTGGATGCCTGTCACTACTACCACCTCTACCCATGGGGGGCTGGATGCCTGTCACTACTACCACCCTTACCCAGGGGGTGCCAGATGCCTACCACTACTACCACCCTTACCCAGGGGGTGCCAGATGCCTACCACTACTACCACCCTTACCCAGGGGTGCCAGATGCCTACCACTACTACCACCTCTACCCATGGGGGCTGGATGCCTGTCACTACTACCACCCTTACCCAGGGGTGCCAGATGCCTACCACTACTACCACCCTTACCCAGGGGTGCCAGATGCCTACCACTACTACCACCCTTATCCAGGGGGCTGGATGCCTACCACTACTACCACCCTTACCCAGGGGTGCCAGATGCCTACCACTACTACCACCCTTACCCAGGGGTGCCAGAAGCCTACCACTACTACCACCCTCACCCAGGGGGTGCCAGATGCCTACCACTACTACCACCCTTACCCAGGGGGTGCCAGATGCCTACCACTACTACCACCCCTACCCAGGGGTGCCAGATGCCTACCACTACTACCACCCCTACCCAGGGGTGCCAGATGCCTACCACTACTACCACCTCTACCCATGGGGGCTGGATGCCTACCACTACTACCACCTCTACCCATGGGGGCTGGATGCCTACCACCACTACCACCCTACTCAGGGGGTGCCAGATGCCTACCACTACTACCACCTCTACCCATGGGGGCTGGATGCCTGTCACTACAACCACCTCTACCCATGGGGGCTGGATGCCTGTCACTACTACCACCCTTACCCAGGGGTGCCAGATGCCTACCACTACTACCACCCTTACCCAGGGGTGCCAGATGCCTACCACTACTACCACCCTTACCCAGGGGTGCCAGATGCCTACCACTACTACCACCTCTACCCATGGGGGGCTGGATGCCTGTCACTACTACCACCCTTACCCGGGGTGCCAGATGCCTACCACTACTACCACCCCTACCCATGGGGGCTGGATGCCTGTCACTACTACCACCTCTACCCATGGGGGCTGGATGCCTGTCACTACTACCACCCTTACCCAGGGGTGCCAGATGCCTACCACTACTACCTCCTCTACCCATGGGGTGCTGGATGCCTGTCACTACTACCACCTCTACCCATGGGGGGCTGGATGCCTGTCACTACTACCACCCTTACCCAGGGGGTGCCAGATGCCTACCACTACTACCACCCTTACCCAGGGGTGCCAGATGCCTACCACTACTACCACCTCTACCCATGGGGGGCTGGATGCCTGTCACTACTACCACCTCTACCCATGGGGGCTGGATGCCTGTCACTACTACCACCCTTACCCAGGGGGTGCCAGATGCCTACCACTACTACCACCCTTACCCAGGGGTGCCAGATGCCTACCACTACTACCACCCTTACCCAGGGGCTGCCAGATGCCTACCACTACTACCACCCTTACCCAGGGGGTGCCAGATGCCTACCACTACTACCACCTCTACCCTTGGGGGGCTGGATGCCTACCACCACTACCACCCTTACCCAGGGGGTGCCAGATGCCTACCACTACTACCACCTCTACCCATGGGGGGCTGGATGCCTACCACCAACACCACCCCCACTCATAGGATGGACAATGCATGACACAACCAGCACACCACAACCTAGGGAATGCAAGAAAAAGACATCCCCCCAACACCATGACAAGCGTGTGTAGACTGTGTCAAATGCCTACAACACTGAACATGACTTTGAACATACAATGTGACCCCTATCACA
Organism: Calotriton arnoldi; assembly: GCA_963921515.1. Classification (NCBI taxonomy): domain Eukaryota; kingdom Metazoa; phylum Chordata; class Amphibia; order Caudata; family Salamandridae; genus Calotriton; species Calotriton arnoldi. The sequence goes on along the minus strand of CAWUFW010000554.1, from coordinate 3,898,019 downwards.
TGTGCCACACATATATGTGTGTGGCCCCCACAATGCAAGCAGGCCATGACCATTGTGGCAATGGGGTCCAAAACCCCATCATCACAGTGACCAAAATGTAAGTGTTCGGTCCATAGCTGAAGCACATCTTGAACATTGTGGCAATGGGGTCCAAACCCCCATCATCACAGTGAGCAAAATGTAAGTGTGGGGGCCCATAGCTGAAGCACATTCAGAACATTGTGGCAATGGGGTCTAAACCCCCATCATCACAGTGACCAAAAGGTAAGTGTGGGGTCCATAGCTGAAGCACATCTTGAACATTGTGGCAATGGGTCCAAACCCCCATCATCACAGTGACCAAAATGTAAGTGTGGGGGCCCATAGCTGAAGCACATTCAGAACATTGTGGCAATGGGGTCTAAACCCCCATCATCACAGTGACCAAAAGGTAAGTGTGGGGTCCATAGCTGAAGCACATTTTGAACATTGTGGCAATGGGGTCCAAACCCCCATCATCACAGTGACCAAAATGCAAGTGTTGACAAAGAAAAATCTGCAACTGCCAAACTGCATGGATGATTCCTGGTCACAGAACATAAAACACATCAGTGGCAAAGTAGTGCATGTGTCCCATTGCAACAAAGATTGGGGGAGGCAAATACTGCAGTGCAAATAAGACATACCTTTGGCCATGTGCAGACAAACAACACCCATGGGGGCTGACACTGTCAACATTCATCAATGACACAATGACAGAAGTGACCATCAGAATGCAGACCCACATATTTGCACCAATGGGCACACAAATGCAGATACCCTGTGGAGACTGTAGATGTGAGGTGAACAGATACCATACCATGGCAGCAATGGGACACACAAACCATGATCATTGTGCTGACCGATGACCTAGGAGTCCCAGGGACAGCAGGGGAAACCCACCAAACAACATACAGCCAATGGCACACCAAAGATATGCCAATGCAGTGGTGCAGATGCACAAACACAAACAGGCAGACCCACACTGCACATCAAACACAACAGGTGAGGTGGGGGGTGCCAGTGTCCCCAGGCAACCACACAACACATGAGGAGGCCTGAATACCAATTACACAGATGTGCATACAGTGTCACACAAAGGTAACTCATGGATCCAAATCCCCTATGTGGGCAATCAGGCATAGTCAGATGAGAGGGAGCACAAATCACACATGTCACACAAGCATGTAGGAACAGCAACTGACACAGCAAGACACAGACACACCACATCACTACCCCCAGGGCCCCCGCAATGTGGTGACCCTGGGCTGCATTACAATCCCACTGTGATGACAAAGCTAAATGTCGTTCACACTGTGAACCACAGTCATGTGTCCTGAGCAACAAACTACCATCACACCTACACAAGCACAAATCAATCAGCACGGCCAGTAAGCCAAGGCCAACATGGAGGCAGGGGTCTAGCCGGGCAACAACTCTCATCTGCACACACTCAACACCACACACCTCGACCTCCAACAATGTGCAGCAGTGAAGCACACATGCACTGGTGACATTGCACATGCACCCATGACAATCCCAGGGTGGTGGGTGGGAACCAAGGTGCAGAAACACATCACACATGGCCACTCAACAAGACTCCTGAATGTCTGACACACTGCACACTACGCTGTACATGGACATGACGGCAATACCACACCAACCAATGGGATCCCAGCCACAGTCACACACCAATGAAGAAGCCAAGGACACCCACAAAGAACACACATAGACAACTACCAACATTGCAGCCCGGACCCTGAGGAGTGCCAGCAGTCACACACACAACGTGTCACAATCACTGAAAGATAACACAAACTGGAAATCACATGACAGGTGTAAACAACAAGTGCCAAGGGGAATCCTGACTGTGACCCATCTGCGTCTGCACACAAACTCAGCCCTGACAGCAAACACACCTATGGGTGACACCCTGATGACCAGTAATGTGCCATGCACCCACATCACAGAGAATCCAGGGAGAAGACTTGGGGGGAACATAGGTCAACTCAGCAAGCATCACAAACAGGTACAACACTAGGGATCCCAGCATGCACAGCAAAACGGAAGTGAGCACACAGACATGCTCATACAACACACACCTTGGGCGCAGGCAATGTCACAGGAGTACACACTGCCATGAGGGGACTCCACTCCTGTGTGAGGAAAGCTGTGCCATATGTTGCCTCAGTAGGGCTCCATCATGTCAGCTGTGCACTTGGTCACACAGTCAACAATTAGCACCAAATGAAGGCTCCCGTCACATCAGCCTGGTCATGGGAGTGCCAACGAAATCATCAGCACAGATCCAACACACTTGTATAGCAATGTTGCACTGACAACACAGATGAGTCCTTCCCCATTGATGCCCAAACCTGCATGTCCAGTGGAGATGGCCACACGGTCAGGGAAGTAGACTAATTGAACAATGGCAGGCACAACAGATGTGCAAGGGTGGAAGCCACAGATGTGAAATTGCTAATGTAAGTAGGAAATCCCATTGCCAAATATTGAACACATGACACCCTCAGATGCTGCTAAGGATGACATGGATACACCACAGGATAGGACACATTCCCCCTGGACCACATGTGTTCCTGCACAGTAACACTTCATTATCATGAGACCAAATATCACCATCACTGCAGCAAGGGCATGGTTAGCATCATCAACAACATGTACATCAGAAGCAAAAGCACTAGAGAACAGAAAGGTGCTTTATTCAGCATATGTGGGTCTAACAGTTGATGTCCAGCAAAAAATTAACAAAGGCCAATGGCCAGTCCAACATGAAAGTCAAAACAGGGTGACAGTGGCAGATGTCACCCTACGCATGCCTGCACTGATGAAAGCCAGGGACAATCCCCTCGGAGGGGCATACGGGGGGCAGGCCAGGCACCGCAGGGACAGGATCATGGCTCACCAGAAGGAGGCAGAGAAGGGGTGGTGGGTGCTGGAGAGCCACTGACAACTGCAGTGGAGGTGTCTGACATGGTGTGTGCCGGCACAAGTGGGGGGCATGACTCTGATGGTGTGGGTGCCGGCAAGACTGCAGGGGACCGTGCAGATGGAAAGGACAGGTTCCCCACTGCAGTGCCCAAGTCAGACAGGGTGGTAGTGGACTCCACTGCAGTGCCTACCTCCAGGGGAGGAGAATGGGGATCAGGTAAGGTGGGCAGGACAGAGGGGGAGGACACCGTCTCCACACCAGTGGCACAGACAAGCACAGCGGGGGGTGGGGCCGGAAGAGCAAGTGGCAGGGGGAGAAGGCCTGATCCTTTTGGGGATGGTGTATCTGTGGGTGGGGGAACCTGGGGCAGGGTGTGGTGGGGGCACCTGTGGAGTGGGGTGGGGCCTGAGGGATGGAGGAAGGAGACTTGGTGCCTGAGCTGCAGGGCGGCGGCGGGGTCTTGCTCTTCCGGGTCCGGGGGGACTTGCGGATGGGGGCGTCAGTCGGTCTGCGCCTGGGGGAGGGTGTCCGGTGGCGAGGGGCACTCCGCTCCGTGTGGGTGGGCTTCCTCTTCCCCCTGAATGCTGTATCAGCTGGATCGGAGGGGAAGAGGCCGAGGTCACTGAGGAAGAGCCGCTGGGTCTTTGGGGTTGCAGGTGAGGCAACGGAGGGGGCTTTGGAGGGAGAGGCAACTGTGGACTGTGCAGTGCTCATGGATGCGGTGTGTGTGACTGGGCCCCATCCCCTGTGAGTATGGTTTCAGTCCCCTGACTGTGCGTGCGTGTGCGTCTTGTCTGTGGCGTGTGTGTGTGTGTGCTGCTCGTGTCTGTGCTGGTGTGTGCCTGTGCCGGTGTGTGTGTGCTTGGGACAGGTAAGGTGCTGGGGAGTGTGGATGGGGCAGAGACAGGAGGGGTGAGGGACTGTTGGAGGAGGGACACTGCTGCCATCAGGGAGGAGTCCATGGACCTATTGCCCCTCTGTAGGGCAGACATGCCCGATGAGATGCCCTCCATGAACGACACCAGCTGAGTCAACAGAGTGGTGTGTGCATAGAGGACACTCAGCATCGCTGTCTGCCCTACATGGAGCTGGTGAAGGAGGTACACAGACTCCTCACTCAGGGCAGCAGGGGACACAGGGGCTGGGGGTGCGGTGCCTGGCCCGAAGGAGACACGCTCCCGAACATGGGAGCCTCCATGGACCTCAGGAATGGGAGCCGATGGGAGGGCGGTGGTGGTGGTGGCGGGGACAGCAACACTAGCTGGGGTGTGGTGGCTGCTGACACCCGCCTCCATAAGGGAGTCATCCTCCGAGCTGCTGTGGTCCTCAGCTGAGGTGGATGGTGCTGAGGACTCCTCGGTGTGGCTCCCCTCGCCCTCTGTGCCACTGGGTCCCTCCGACCACTCCTCGGCTGTTGACCCAGTCTGGCTCTGCGGCTCCTCCTGGTCCGTGGAGCTGTCCCCTCCTGTGGCCGTGGATGTATCTGCAAACAGTAGGGAAACAGACAGACATCAGTCACCTGCACCGAACGCACACACCACAGTAAGTACAGCACAATACAGAGCAAGGCCTGGCATCCTTAGTTGAACATTGCTAAAATTGCCCAAACAGAATAGGAGAAGCCAATTGTCAGTCTGATCGTCAACCATGGCACTCACATCCCACCTGGCCTTGCACCCATCTGTCTGGCGTCCGTTGGCTGGCAATACCCCAGTGTGGACACATGCACCACCTACACAGTAGTTGGACGGTGCAGAGAACACGGTGAAGCATGTGAACATGCACACATCACAACTCTTGCCACTGAGTCAGTACAGGTGCCCGGATGAAAGTGATGCCCAGAGTCAGATATATGAAATGCATGTGATGCATACCAGCGACAGACACCACGATGCACCCATGTGCTGATAGCCATTGCCACTATGGTGTGCATGTAGCACATGTCACTCCCCTGCAGGATCACTCATAGGAAGTCACATGCCATGGCACAGGCATGCCTGCTAAGTCATACATCACTGTCTCCAGTCACATGGGCAGGGCAGCCACACAACAACAGTCTGCACTGTGTCACAATAGTAGGTCATGGGGAATGCAAGTCCTGGAGCTGAACAAGTGCACATGTACATAACCCACACACCACATCATCTGAACCCTTATCTGTCCAGGTCATACTGATTGGACATATGGGTGACCTGTAACACAAGCCTCTGAACCTGAGCACCTCACAATCTGCTGTGAATGGGAAACAGCTGCATGGACCTCACATTCGCATACCCCAGTCTGCACGGTCAGGTGTTCAAACACCTATGTGTCACACAAGTATCGTCTCCTATGGTCACATCTCCGGTGGCATGCTGAGCCCCAACCGATAAACACCCCAGCAGTCCTGACATCGAAGCCACAGCACACTGACACAGAGGCTGACACCTGAGGGGACATATCACTGAGCACAACGTGTCAGCTGATACACAGGAGTGGGAGTACAGAGTGCATTGCATGGCCTGGAGTAGGCATGACTGTCCTGCCCCACATGAATGAGGGATGAACCCTGGACAGTAGGCAGCTGGCTAAGTATGTGTGACACACGTAATATACACACTCCTGGGGCCCAAACATTGTTCCCACCCGCAGCTTGGGTGTGTGCCAGTTACCCCAGGCACATGTGGTGGATCAGCTCAGCAATTGGACCACATATCAAAGTAACACGCAGATTACATGTCAGAACACAGGCATTGTGTAAGCAATGGACCCACCCATGATGCCCACCACAGTTAGGGGAACAGATGCTGTCCCCCACCTTGAGTCAAGCAAACTGCAAGGACACAGTACCCAAGTGACACAATTCCCTGACTGCAAGGGCCACACCTGGGTATCAGATGAGGAGTGGGCAGTGCACAATCGAGGGACATGGGTCCTGGACCACATGACTGATGTGCTGTGGAAGTTTAACCAGGCCAGAGGAGGGCACATAGCATGGCAGACAAAGTACACAATGCAGTCATGGACTCACCCCCTCCGTGCTGCTCCCTGGCCTTCAGCTGCCCATCCAGATCAGGGAAGACCACCGCCAGGATCCTGAGCATGTGGGGGGTCAGGGTCCGGTGTCCGCCCCTCCTGCGAGGAGGCGACAGCTTCAGCTGGACCCGTGCGATCCTCCGGGTCCAGCCCCGAAGGTCCTGCCACCTCTTCTGGCAGTTGCGGATCCGGCGCTTGTAGTCCCCCACGGATCTCACTGCCCGGACGATGGTCAGCCATATCTTCTGCTTCTGGTGGGCATCAACCTGTGAGGATGACAAAGTGAGAATGCTATTACTACACATGCAACATATCCGTGCATTACACAGTTGTGTATACATGTCTCAATCACAGGGGCACATGATGTACACAGGCAGTGCAACGATGGCCATGGACAGTATGCCAGCAGTTACTACATGGTATCATTGCCTGGGAAGTAAAACCTTGTTTAAATGCACTGTCACTGCACTATACCTGTCCAGTGCATGTAACTACACACTATGGGGGGTGACAACTACTCAGTGAGCCTGCTAGCCAGTGGCGTGCAGACTGTTAGCCTTGCTAGTCAGACAACATGCACATTTAGGAAGGCAGTGGACAGAACACTCACCTGCTCCCCTGCTTTCCCATACAGCTTGCTGTACTGTGGAAGGAGGCTGTCCAGCAGGGCCTGGTTCTCCTCAGTGCTGAAGGCTGGGGCTCTCTCCACAGTACGTGCCATTGCAGGGTCCAGAGGGTGCAGATACAGCAGCAGTGGTGGTGGCAGATGTCGTCCTGGAGCATGTAGTGCAGGCAAGTGAGCTCTCAGGGGAACAGCCAGCATTATATGTGTGCTGCAGAGGCAGTTACTGTCCCATGTGTCCAAAGTGATAGGTCCAAGTCGTTAGCATCTTCTGAATCTGGCCAATCCATGGAATTGCACCACTTACACACGCCCACAGCATCCTTCAAAAGTTCAACTTCATGACACCCATGAATTTGCAACATTGTTGTGGGTGACCAACTGAATTTCCAGCATCAGACTCGTTCAAAATTTGAAAACGCGTCCGTTGCCAGGCCAGGCCATAGCCAATGGGTGCGCACCGATCGGTCCATTGCTGTTCAACGCGTACCTAGGATACAACGCGTACCCGCACACATTGAATGCAATGGGCCGGCCGGGCACACCGATCGGTCCATTGCTGTTCAACGCGTACCTAGGATACAACGCGTACCCGCACACATTGAATGCAATGGGCCGGCCGGGCACACCGATCGGTCCATTGCTGTTCAACGCGTACCTAGGATACAACGCGTACCCGCACACATTGAATGCAATGGGCCAGCCGGGCACACCGATCGGTCCATTGCTGTCCAACGCGTATCTATGGATACAACGCGTACCCGCACACATTGAATGCAATGGCCAGCCGTGTGCACACCGATCGGTCCATTGCTGTTCAACGCGTATCGTAGGATACAACGCGTACCAGCACACATTGAATGCAATGGCCAGCTGTGCGCACCGATCGGTCCATTGCTGTCCAACGCGTATTGCGAATACAACGCGTACCAGCACACATTGAATGCAATGGCCAATGTGTGTGCACCGATCGGTCCATTGCTGTCCAACGCGCATTGCGAATACAACGCGTACCAGCACACATTGAATGCAATGGCCAATGTGTGCGCACCGATCGGTCCATTGCTGTCCAACGCGTATTGTGAATACAACGCGTACCAGCACACATTGAATGCAATGGCCAATGTGTGCGCACCGATCGGTCCATTGCTGTCCAACGCGTATTGCGAATACAACGCGTACCAGCACACATTGAATGCAATGGCCAATGTGTGCGCACCGATCGGTCCATTGCTGTCCAACGCGTATTGCGAATACAACGCGTACCAGCACACATTGAATGCAATGGCCAATGTGTGCGCACCGATCGGTCCATTGCTGTCCAACGCGTCCCTGTACATGTCACTGGCATATGTCACCATGCCTGTCACAGGTGAACATATGCCAGCCACATATACTTCCCAGGGAGTGAGGGGCACACCTACAACACCACAGCCTGTCCAAACTGTATCCTAAGGCATGTAAGGCTGCATTACCTATTCCGTGTATGGGGGTGAACATGTTGTTCTGTGGGTGTCACTTGGGGCAGCCACCCCCAGGCTGTGCACGTGTTCATGGGGACAGTATCCTTGGTGTTTCGTGTACATGACCACTGTGATGTGCAACTGTTCATATCTGAGCATGTGGCATGGTCACATTTCACGGTGGTGTATGTGTATGTCATGTCACATGCCCCCTGAGTCCCATGTGGGACGGTATGTTTAACCCAGGGTGACCCATTGGCACAATAGTGATGGTCCTCCACAGTCTGTGTGCATGTTGTGTTTACAATGTCTCGGATTTCATGTGCACAATGGGAGACAGTCTCCACATCCACGTTGTTTGTGCATGGACTTTGATGTTGTGCGTGTGTGTGTCACAGACGTCCATGTCTGTCCTGCCGAGGCAACAGGGACCACTACCTGTGGGGGTCATGGTTGTTTTGCTGTGGTGTATACATGATACGCCATGTCATGCCAGTGTCCATGTGGCAATACAGGGTCCCTGGGAATCTACCTGTCGTTGGGCTGTGATGCCTGGGGCACATCTGTCCTCACATGTCACTGTGGGGTGTGTTTGTAACGTGGCAGCAGGAGATGGGAAATGTGACACGTCCTCATGATACCCAATGGCACAACCTGGGACTTATTGATGCCACTTGTTGAACTGTGATGTTGGATGTTGGCCATGTATGTGCCATACATGTCCTTACGGAACTGCACACATCATGTACTTGTGCCTCATAATGATGTATCGTGTGATATTGAGTGTGTACAATGCCACATATGTGGGGTGAGTGACAATCTTTCTTTCTTCACCTATGCACTGCAGGGCACCAGCTGTCCATAGACCATTCCCTGACCTGGCAACGATGGTGGAACGTGACAGCATCCGACGGTACCGCTTCACCAGGCAGCTGATTGATGATTTGGCAGTGCGCTTGGCACCACACCTGCAACCTGGCCGGCCGTACCCTACAGCGCTGACCCCCAAGGTGAAGGTGATGGCAGCCCTACACTTCTTTGCCACCGGTACCTTTCAACACACTCTGGCGACTGCTGGTGGGATGTCACAGACCATGTTCAGCCGTGTGCTCCGCGATGTATTGGAGGCTATGTTGATATACCTGAACCAGTACATCTATTTCCCTAGACTCCAGCAACTCACTGACGTGAAGAGTGACTTCTATGCCCTGGGGAGGATGCCGCATGTCATTGGCTCCATTGATGGGACACATGTGGCTTTGGTACCACCACAGGCCCAGGAGCAGGCATACAGGAACCGCAAGCACTACCACTCGGTCAATGCACTGGTGGTCTGTCTTGCAGATATGACCATCTCACACGTGTGTGCCCGTTTCCCCGGTTCTGCACACGATGCCTACGTGATGAGGAGTAGTCGCATCCCGAGGATGATGTCACAGATGCGGAACCAGCGTGCCTGGCTTGTTGGTGTGTACTGACTTTGTACCATTGTGTGTGTTCTGCAATGTAGTGTTCCACCCTCTTTTCCAACTCAGCTAATGTGCAATTGTCTGTATGTAGGTGACTCCGGATATCCCAACATGCCGTGGTTGCTGACGCCCCTCAGGAACCCTGTGACACCAGCCCAGATGCGCTACAATGAGGCACATGGTCGGACGAGGAGAGTGATTGAGCGGACATTTGGTCTCCTGAAGAGCCGCTTCCGCTGCCTGGACAAGACAGGAGGGTCCCTCCCATATGCCCCGGCAAAGGTGTGCAAGATTGTCATCGTCTGCTGCATGCTACACAACCTGGCAGTGCGGAAGGAGTTGCCTCTCATCCTGGATGACGATGACCAACGTCCGCCACCTGTGGAGGATCCTGGCCTGGACCACGATGCCAGTGATGATGATGATGATGATGGTGATGTCCGCACACAGCTCATCACCAACTTCTTCAGCTGAATGTAAGTATCCAGAGATGTCATGTAACTGATGTGAGTTTGCATGATATGTGTTGGTGGTGCTCTGGTGCTGTTTGAGTGTGTCCATGTGCTACATGACTGTATGCGTGTAGCGATGTGTCCTTACAGGTAGTCTGTACTCCCCAACAGTGTTGACATGCTAACTTGGTTCTGGGTGGGTATCTTGTGACATGTATTGGGCATGAGTATTGCAGTTCTGTCCTGTTCTTCAGTGCTTTTGACTGTGTGTCATTTCTGTCCTTCACAGGGTACTTTCAGAGTCGTTTGGTCAACTGTGATCCCCGACACCGTGATTCGACTTCCAGGGTGGTAGCTGTCGTGTCCCTACAGGTGATGTGCACCACACCCATGGACTTCCTTCCTTCTACACTTGTTGACTGTGTGCCCGCTGCCAGGTGGGATTACCTTGCATCTGTGGTGGTTACAACATGTTGCAAATGTGTAATAAACCTGTGCTTCACTTTGTGATGTGCGTTGTCTGTGGTCACACATCTGACTGACATTTGCTTACTGCACCAGTGGGCTAGTTAACACAGACTGTGAATAGGTGTTGGGTCTGTGCAATGCAACGTATTTCCTGGCAACATCAGTGTAGGCGATGAGTCAGATGGCCATGGTGTGTATGTGTTGTGTAGCCCTGGTGGTGTGCCTCCTTCATATGTGTGACGTCGCCATGACTCACATGCCGGTGTTGTACTTGCTGTAGCAGTTAGCATGCACAGTGTCATTTCCCAGATCATCATCGCCACTTCAGAGACAACGTAGGAATCACAACAGAGGCAAGTATGGTGTATTAGTGAGTTTATTGACATACATGTGTGAGTATAGTGCACAGGATGGTGGGTGCTGTACATTGTGATTGTAATCCAAAGTTCCTAGATGATTTGGAAGTCCTGGTAGCAGAAATGTCCAGAGTAAAGTCCACAGTCATCTGAGACATTGGTCCAACTTGAGCTCCCCATGTCATGTGGGAGAGTTGTGTTGCAGTCAACAGGGTGAACAGTTTGCGCACAAAGGTGATTATCCAGAACAGGTTTTGGCTTCCTGGGGGTTGCACATGGCCATCGGCCTCTCACTTGCCCCTCCTCGGACGGCCCCTCTTCTTTGGGGGGAACCCTCAAGTGCAGGCTGCTGCGGTGCAGGGGACTCTCCGCCAGAGTCATCCTCCCTCCCTGTGGCAGTTGCAGTTGTTTCAGCACCAGATGTTGTGGGCACACAGGGAGGTGTTAACTGGTTGCTGCTCAGCTGGCGGAGGCATTGTAATATGTCCCTATGCACCGCCATCATCTCTTGCAGTGTGTCCCACTTGGACTCCACGCGGGACATGTGTGAGTCCAAGCGGGCATGATGGGCAGCCTGCTGCTGTTTAATGTCCCTGAGGAGCCCCACTACCTGGCTGAGCTCTCCGGTGCTGGACTGGTACGCATCGGCTATGCGTGCCAGTTGTGGGTCATCATGCAGTCCAGACCCCTCTGCGATCAGTGACCTATGTCTCCCACCCCTCCCACCACCCCTGGTGACACGTGCAGTCCCTGAGGTGGCACGCACAGGTGACCCTGGGCCCCCTTGGGGGTTGTTGGTGGTGTTGGTGTCCATGGCCCCACGTTGGTCCAGGGTCCCTGTGCTGGTGGTGGTGCTCCTTGGTCTTTCCATGTCGGCAGGGGTGGTATGTGTGTTGACAGTCGTTGGAGGGGTGGGTGCAGGGGGTGCAGCTGGTGGTCCTGCTGGTGCTGCATGATGACTTGCTCCGGAGGTGCCAGGTTGGTCTTCTTCATCCGAGGAGGGCAGAGGCTGTTCCACACCAGTGAGCTCCGTATCCTCTTGAGCCTGGGACGGGGACTCCTCAGCGTCTGCTGCTGTGTCCCCATCATCACCTGTTTTTGGGAGACACACACAATGTATGTTATGTTTCTGCAGGCATCAATGGTTGACACACCTGACAGTTGTGACTGTGCCTCTGGATGCGGGCCTGTACATTGCATTGTCCTAAGTTGTCACAGTCAGGGGTTGATATTGGTGTAGCACATTGTCCTGCATTATTTGGGCATTTCCATGTGAATGTTGGGGTGTGTACATGGTCTGCATTGGTTGTATTTGGTTGACATCCGGCCCTCCTTCCCACCCAGCCAGATATCCCACCATGGAACGTGCTTCCATTGCAGGGAGTGCAATTTGTCTTTCAGGATGTCAGTCAGTGGTGTCCTGCTGTTGGTTGGTGCACAGTTGCCAGCAGGGCCTTGTGCTCCCCACAGCAGTAGCCAGTGTCAGCCATCTTGTCAGTTGTTTTCCACTCCCTGTGATGTGGGCATGGTTCATGGTGGTGTTGATGTGCGCATTGTGAGGGTGAGCAATATCTGTGACTACCACTCCCATCATGCTATTGCCTCCACCCCCTTCCCAGCATGCCCATACTTCCTTCCTTTTGAGTGTACTTCACTGTGTGTGGGTGTGACAGCAATGGCAAGATGGCTGACAGTGGTGTCCTGCTGTTGGTTGTTGGCCAGTTCCCAGCATGGCCTTGTGCTCCCCACAACAGAGCACCAGTGTCAGACATCTTTGATGGGGCTTTACACTCTCTGTGAGGTGTGCATGCTTCAGTGTGAGCTTGCTGGGCCATGTGGGGGGGATGTTGAGCTGTGACTACCACTCCCATCATGCTATTGCCTCCACCCCCTTCCCAGCATGCCCATACTTCCTTCCTTTTGAGTGTACTTCACTGTGTGTGGGTGTGACAGCAATGGCAAGATGTCAGTCAGTGGTGTCCTGCTGTTGGTTGGTGCACAGTTGCCAGCAGGGCCTTGTGCTCCCCACAGCAGTAGCCAGTGTCAGCCATCTTGTCAGTTGTTTTCCACTCCCTGTGATGTGTGCATGGTTCAGGGTGGTGTTGATGGGCCAATTGTGAGGCTGACCAATATCTGTGACTACCACTCCCATCATGCTATTGCCTCCACCCCCTTCCCAGCATGCCCATACTTCCTTCCTTTTGAGTGTACTTCACTGTGTGTGGGTGTGACAGCAATGGCAAGATGGCTGACAGTGGTGTCCTGCTGTTGGTTGTTGGCCAGTTCCCAGCATGGCCTTGTGCTCCCCACAACAGAGCACCAGTGTCAGACATCTTTGAAGTGGCTTTTGACTCCCTGTGAGGTGTGCATGCTTGGGTGTGTTCTTGCTGGGCCATGTGGGTGGGGGATGTTGGGCTGTGACTACCACTCCCATCATGCTTTTGCCTCCACCCCCTTCCCAGCATGCCCATGCTTCCTTCCTTTTGACTCAGCTTCCCTGTGGGGTTGTGTGCCTGTGCTGACAAGATGGCTGACAGTGTTATCCTGGGGTTTGTTTTGCTACAAGTCCCATGTGTGTCCCTGTGCTTCACACTGCATGACCCAGGGTTGTGGTTCTTTGTGGGATATTTGATTGGTGTGTGAGGCAATGCTTTCTCCCAGGTGAGTTGTGTGTAGTTTGTGTTAGGGGGTGTGTGGGTGGAGCTGCTGGTGACTATGGTCAGTGCTGTGAGTCCTCCTTCCCACCCAGCCAGATATCCCACCATGGAACGTGCTTCCATTGCAGGGAGTGCAAGTTGTCTTTCAGGATGTCAGTCAGTGGTGTCCTGCTGTTGGTTGGTGCACAGTTGCCAGCAGGGCCTTGTGCTCCCCACAGCAGTAGCCAGTGTCAGCCATCTTGTCAGTTGTTTTGCACTCCCTGTGATGTGTGCATGGTTCATGGTGGTGTTGATGTGCGCATTGTGAGGGTGGGCAATTTCTGTGACTACGACTCCCATGATCCTATTGGCTACACTGACTTGCCCAGCATACACAGTATTCCTTCCTTTCAGTGAGCTTCCCTGTGAGGTGGTGTTGTGGTGGTGGCTACATGTCTGACTGTGTTTGATGGTTAGATTTGTGCCACTGCCTAGCTCTATTTGTTGTTAGGTTTGTACATGTCATGACACAGTTACATTTCACTATGAGCTGGCATGTATTGTGTTTATCTGGCTGACATACACATTTTGGGATGATCTGTTTTGGTTGGTGTGTATTTGCTAAGGGTGCATGGTTTGACTCTCCCCTTGACAGTGATGTGTGTGTATTGTGGCACAATATTGTGTACATTTGTTGTGTACTCACCAGGCTCTGGGATGTTTTCTAGTCCATAGACGCTCACTGGTGGTAGGATGGCCCGCACCTTCTCCTCCCAGGGCCTGAGGTATACTGGTTTGGCAGGAGGGCCACTGCCGGTGTGTTGGCTCATGATGTAGTCCTTCTTCAACAGCTCCTTGACCCTCCTGCGCACGTCATACCACCTGTTCTGGATGTCTACCTTTGTGCGCAAACATGGTGATTGTGCGTTCACCCTGTCGACGATCCTCTCCCACATCTTGGTTTTCTGCGCCATGGGTGTCTGTTGGACCAATGTGCCAAACAGCTGTGGCTCTACCCTGAGGATCTCATCTACCAGGACTTCCAATTCACTATCTAGGAACTTGTGATTCTTCTTTGGGGGCATGGTGTTGGGTGGTGCTGGTGTGTGATGTGTGTGTTGGTGTGCAAGTGAGGGTGTGTGAGTGTGTGTTTTGCTGGGTGTATGTGAGGGTGCTATTTGTTGTGGTGCTGCTGGTGTGTGGCTTGTGTGATGGATGAGCTGTGAGTGTGTGTGTGGTTGCTGTCTGTTGGTGTTGAGTGCTGGCAGGTAATTTGAATTTGCAAAGGATCATGGTATGGATTTGTGTCCTTTATATGGGTGGAGTTGTGGGTGTGTCTTTGTTCCCTGTTTCCCCCCCCCAGTATTTATTTGCTTTGTGATAGCTTGTTTGGCCTTTTTTTGTGTTTTTTTTTCCTTGGTTCTTTTTGTGCATGTAGGAGACGTTCTTGTGACCGAGTCGGACCCTCCAGTTGTCTCGTGCGAGCCTCTCAGATTTGTTCACGCTGTGTTTGTGCTGTTTTCTGTGCTGCGTACGCGTCGGTCGCGGGGTTTTGGGTTGCTTCGGCTCGCAGTTTTGAATGCGTGTCGGTCGTGCGGCTTGGGCTCCGTGCGACTCGGTCATGTTTTCCACGTGTTGCATCGTACTTGGCGGGTAGGAGTTTGCGGGTACGTTTCGTTCGGGATTCTTCCTGGTGTGTGTCGGTCGGTTCGATTCGCGTGCTTTTCCGGCCGGATGGCTGTTTTCCGCGCGGCTCGGTCGTTCGGCTTGTGTTCCGTACGAGTCGGTCGGATTTAGCACGCTTCTCATCGTACTTTGCGGGTCGGGCTGCACCGGTACGTGTCGGTCGTATTTATTCCGGCTCCGAGTCGGTCGGTACGTTTTCCGGCCCGAATCGGAATCGGCCCCTAAATCTTGCAATTACTTTCACAAGAGAATGTTCAGAATATTTGTGGTCAACAAACTGGTGCAAAAAGCTATCTTCAAAGCGTGCATTAAACGGTCCATAAATAAGCTCTCACCTCTATGAATTTCTACGCTAATTTTAATTATGAAATACAAACATTTCTTTGAAGACAGTTGTGCTTACTGCCTACTACAATCAACACCCATAGTACCTAAAACAATAGCTTACAGAGAGGCAGATCCAAACTCACAGTTCTAGGTGGCACTCAAAAACAGGCTGTTAAGCCAGCATTTAAAGGCTACAATCATAGTTGTAGGCCCTAAAACAGAAAGTGTAAAAAGGAAGTTAATTACATGTGCCACTGACTATTAATTTTCTAGATTAAGTTGGACTATTAACCTGTAGCCCATATCTTAAATTAAATAGTCACAAGAATTTTCTACTTACCGTTTAGTAAAAATTAACTTGGTATCCTTAGCTTGATTCATAGAGCACCACAAGTACAGCAAACATTAATATAGATGACTGGTGGTCTCAATTAAAGCACTAGAATGTTCCGACAAAAAGAGATGATGCTTTATGAGTGCAAAAAAAAATAAAGTGGTACACTAGATCCTGGCATATTGCTTTGTCTTTTAGAAATAAAACGAAATTTTGAAAAACTCCGACCTTCTCATTAAAATTTGGATTTTTGTTTGTGAATTAGGGAAAATATTTTATAATTTGTTTATTTGTTTGATGTATTCTTGTATCTCCAGTTTTGCGTATTTTTTGAGCTTCACATCATAGAAATTGTTTAGGCAGTGGTCCCAGGGTTCCAATAGTTTTTCTGTGGGGGTGCAAGGAAATTAAAGATGTAAGAACTGCTTCTGTAGCTATTTCTGTGAACATTGACACAACAGTGATGGATTACAAAATAGAGCCCAGAGTAACTACCAGAGGCTGAGATTGATTCAAGCATTCCATCCATCACTTTTTGTATACCCCATGAACTGGTGTCAAAAGAATTAGAACAAATGAGGTTTGAAGGCATCTTGATACACAAGAACTTTTTCCAATAATCGCATAATTCTGTTTATTTAATTAATTGCATGCTTTTGTTTATTTAATGCAAAAGTGATCAAGTGTGTATAGAAGTAATAATTATAGTTATTTTACAAGGAAGAATCAGATTTAAATATGTACAGTCCACACAATTAGATCTGATCATAAATATATCCAGAATTTTACAGGATAAAATGTAATTGCAGAAGTACAGCAAAATGTGTTTCGCAGCCAGAGGATACTTTTTCAAGACTGAAATGATAAAACATGACACAGATATCACTTAATTAAATATATAGTGACATGAAACCGCTATATGTCTTATTAAAATTAATCACATTCAGTGACAGAAACAAGCACAGTACAAGACACAATGTGAATATATACAGAAACATTATGTGCATCATTTTCATAGTGTTCCTTGATATATTCATATCAAAATCATGAATGATTATATCTTCTATCATACTCTTTCCAAATCCTTACTGTCTTCTTTTATTAACAATATTGTGTCATCAGCATACAATCATAGGTTTGTGTAATTAATCCTGTTTTCTGAATACTAACTGAGAATATCTCACAAAACCAAACCTTTTGCACACACACAAATAACCCATACATTCACCTTAGACACCACAAGCAAATACACACCATCCAATCCAATCAAGATCCTCCTGACTGCATCAAGAAACACTCCTGCACACAACATATTTGTAGCAAATACTAATAAGCACACACTCTACAGTTATAGACACTGAAGAAATCTCAAATTTCATAAGCTTGATGTCATTTTCATTACAGAAGCCTGATTCTCGCCCACCACTGTTCACATCGATGATGTCCTGCTCCCTCAAGACTACAACATCTAACAGTACATTAGAAAAACAAGACAGGGGAAAGCATTTCTTTGATCCACAAATTGAAATGGCCCTGCATCTTCTGTCATCTACCCCATCAGCTCCTTTGACCTCTTCGCCTCCCATTTCCTACTCTTGGCAACAAAAGCTGTCACATTCCAGCTCATCCACTCACTCCATGGTCCTCGGATCCAACCCCCTTTATACATACATAAATGATAAACAAACAGCAGTGGTGGTAAAGGACTTTCTTGTCTTTTGGCTCTCAATACTGTCACCACTTGTTGGCAGATCCCATTCACTATCACTATTGAGTTTGCCTGCCAGCATAAGACACGCACACACATCTGGTGAATAGAGGGGGATTTAATATCCTTGATGAACCCTTCCTAAGAACCTCCTGATTCATGATGTCAAAACCCTTCTCTGCTTCTAATGATACAAGATAGGTAAGTATTTTATGTACTCACATATTTATATAATTTATTTTAGGCAGCTTTCTATGGCACTGACTAGACCCCAGGGGTGACAGCACGCTACAAAAGGACATATTGCAGGTAATACAGTCACAAAAGTGGGATCATATGTGATAGCTCACACATTTTAAGAAGATGGAAAATTATTGCAGTAGAAAACATAAGAGTGTTTTGCTGCCTAGACAATTAGAGTACTGTTTCTATCTCAAAAACATATAAAATATAACCAAGAATAGTGTAATCAGCAGGATGCTTAAATGGTATATACAATCACAGAATACACCGAATTAGTGGAACTAATGGAAGTCTGTTAAACTTAACTGTACCATTACATGAACCAGTTTAGTCATGTCACTCTTTCTAAGATCTGATGTTCCCAAAGGAAATGCTTCAGTTCTCTCTTGAAAGTTTTGTAATGGGGCATTGTCCTGATGTTCAGAGGGATAGAGTTCTGGATCGTTGAGGCACTACATGAAAATATCACAGTGTTTCATTTTTTATAAAATGGGATTCTCAGGAGAACCTTTTTAACATATGATGATTACATAATGCCAGATGTCTACCAGCTATAAATTCTGCTTGATTGGAACGCACAGGACCTTAGCTATCCAATTAAAAATAGTTGCCTATTACTTTCTCATCTATGCGCCAAGAGAGTAATAGGTGTACGTGAAACATATAATTCTGTATTTTCCCTAGTTTAAAATTAATTTTATAATAACACCTTTGTTTAATGATGAAGAATAGGTCCGTGACTGCATAGCATGCTTAAGGAGTAGTAATAACCGTTGTACCTATATATAATTTAACTCATCAAAGCCTTCCTTCTCAGGATTCATAATATTAGGTAGGGGCCACCTGATTCTCTTCAGGATTTCACAACCATTCTCATTTATTCTCTAGACTCTCAGGCCTTCACCTTTGGGTGCTGTCAAGTAAGGGCAAACAAAGGCAAAATTCATCAAGTTTTGGTCCTGTTAGGGTCTGACAATAGTCAAGTGGCAGAGTTCATGCCTCTAAGAGCCACACAGTTCCATCAGCTCCTTTCATGAGTTATACAATGTGCTTCCTCTCTACCTGCCCATGCACCATCTCCACCATTATAAATATTATGGTACCAGATTATTGTAACCAGAATGTCCTTTGACAGCAATATTGCATACTAAATAATGTTTAAAAAAATGTAGCCACATTGCAGTTACTAACTGAAAATCTACCACCCCATAGGATGATATTTTTGTAAATGATATTTAGGTCATAACATTTTTGTCAGGCAATATTTGTGCTAATGAGTTTCAGACATACAACCTTATACTACATGCAGTAAGCAACAAACCACCCCATCCAACCTACTACTCACCGCCTACCAAAATATGACACATAGAACACACATTGCACTTTGTGCTGAGCACCGCCCACTCAACAATCATGCACCCAGCATTCATAGCTTATCACCATAAATAACCTTGATGCCATCTTTATTAGAGAAATCTAGAATTCCGAACTTCCATCCACATCCTGATTATCTATCACCACATGACTACAAAAGCCATCACTGGCCAAATGAAATAGAAAGTTGAGTTATGATTATGCACCATTCTTCAAGGCCATACACAATCAACCAACCATATTTCAATACTTAGGAGCTCCTCTTGACATTTACCACTATCAGACACACAAATCATTATATCTAATCTTATCAAACCTGCCTCCACCTATCATACCACGGCAACTTCAACCAGTTGTCATACCTCATATCCTGTCATTGAAGGCAGTGTGCTAGTCAAAAGCTTAGTGACAGTCTCTCGAGTGGTTGGCTAGCGGTAGGCAATGCCCCTGTGAGCGTTTCCATTTCTGGGTTATGGAGAATCTAATGTATCATGAGAGTGCCTCCCAAAAATGGAACACTAGATAGATAAAAGATGGCTTGTTGAAGAAACGTTGCTGGTCTTTGTAAGTAATTTTGTCCTATTCTGTGGCTGTCCTTATTGTTTGTTTCTCAATGGCCCGTTTCAAACCTCATCTCTTGTTTCATAAAGACAACATTGGGCAAACTTGCTGAATGTTGTTATAGTTTGCCAGTTTGTTTTGGCTGGCTACAGTAGTACATATGCTTTTGCCAGGGGCGTTTTAATAGCTTCCAATCTATAGTTCTTATTTGTGGTTGCACTAGTGACTCTACAGCAGCACTAATCTCAGTTCAAAGTTTGCTCTGGTCAAGCACTTCATTATAATGGTCTGAGGGTGCCACAAATAATTCTAACCTCTTTGCTTGATTGAGTGTTTTAAGATTATTAACCTTTGATTTCTTTTAGACCTTCTCTGCTGAGTCAAGGAACAGTTTTGAGAATCATTAGATTAAGGTTTCTTTTCTTTATTTACTTTGTGCAGCTAGTGTGTTTTTGGGACAATCCCAGTTAGCCTGTGACTTGATTAACATGTTTGTTCAAGGACAATCCTAGTTGAATATCTTTATCCAGGCTATATTGCTTTGGAACCTCATTGAAGGAAAGATTATTAATTCACAAAAGGCTCATAACTAGCAGCTAGAAAGACGCATCCATACATGAAGACAAAGTAGATTCTTGGCATTGATGACAGTGTTAAGTAACTATTGCAGAAGGAAGAGGAGTTGATTCTCTAAAAACATTTTTTTTATCTCATTGAGCATTAATTTAAAGCCATTACTAAGCATTTCCTAGTACAAAGATTTGGTTGTCTTTTTCTGCTACAGAGCCCATTCCCTTCCCCCGCGCCCACACACACAAGGAAAGTATTTATTGGTACTAATTAGCAGCTGGCTCTCAAGAGAGGAGGGGATTGGTCAGTCTGCAGTGTTCCTATGAGGCCACTGAACTATGAATAGTACTAAATCAAACTCAACAAATGCGGCAAAGGACACCCACTTGGTAAGGCATCAACCAAGACCATGAAGGATACTTTCTTGGACCTACAGGACACTCTTTACATTGCATAATTCATAACACTG
This sequence comes from Calotriton arnoldi, assembly GCA_963921515.1. Taxonomy (NCBI): domain Eukaryota; kingdom Metazoa; phylum Chordata; class Amphibia; order Caudata; family Salamandridae; genus Calotriton; species Calotriton arnoldi. The sequence goes on along the minus strand of CAWUFW010000554.1, from coordinate 3,877,298 downwards.
TTCGTGTACAGCAAAGGGAAAAATGTGGACCCTCTTCTGTACTACCCTGGTGAACCTGGTGAACCTGACATCCACCACAAGACTTTGGCAGGACTGACTATGCTATGATTGCTTTGGACCTCTTCAATGAATCTCTCACCAACCAATATCAAACAAAGCCAAGACAAAGGGCAGATTCATCCAAACCTTTCTGGAGAATGCACTCCATCTCAACCTGGCATCCCTGACAGTGACATCTGACTCCAGCACAGATGGAGAGACCCTACTCCAAGACTTCCATCCCACTCTCAAAATGACAGCAGATACCCACGCCTCCTTCTTGTAAGCAACACCCACCTCACCATGTTTCATCTAGAATACTTATAACAGCAAATTAAATATGAAAACCTAGCTATCCTTGGAATATCTCTGTCCCACTGGCAGCAACCTCATTATGGAGGCCAAGACAGACTAATACAAGACCATTGTCCATTTGACCTCCAACTTGTTAGACTTCACAATTATGGCACTTTCCCTCAGTCAACTCAAATAGACCACCCACAACATGGCCTCCACTCAAGACCTGGCACGCGACTCAAAATCTTGAAAGTGAAGTGACACAAAGTTGATGATATTCAATCCAAAGAATGAAATCTTTGGTGAATCCCCGATCACTCTACTAAACATGATCAATGTGTCTCTTCTACCAGGCACCTCCTCTCATGCCCTCAAAATTGGAGAGATCTTGCCACTCCTAAAGAAGCCAACCTGCTCTATGATGACTTTGCAAACTAATACTAGACCGCTCATCTCCCATGCCTGGGGTAGATCACTGATATGGCCATTACGAAGCAGCTTGATGAGAGGTTCAAGTGCAATATCCTCCTCCAAGGATCCCATTTCAGGTTCAGACAGCAGTACAGCACAGATATGCTCCAGTTAAAATAGCTGATTTCGCTAAACAGATTGTGTACAAACATAACTCCTACATTCTCGTCCTGCCCACAACAGCATTTTAACATCGTAGACCACAGAAATGTGCTTAGTACCCTTGCAACTTGAATAGGATTTGACAGAATGCTTCTGCACCGCTTTACAGCATACTTGAAGAACATGCCCAACCTCCCCCATATGTTTCTGCTCATCTGAGACATTTCACATTACCTGTGGCATCCCCCAAGTATCTAGTTATCTCCCCATTGACCTTCAAACTGTACAAGGATCCCTAGGGAACCCTACTAGTTAGTAATGACATCAGCATGTGTACAGGGCACCCAGCTGTAGCTGAAGATCTGTTTCAAGTTTGATATCGACTATGTGAGGAACTGCTTCATTTTGGTTGGAATTGTCTAGGAGATCTTTATGGGCAGGCTCTCAGGCTGCAGATTTAAACCGGCTGTATTATCTATGAAAGGCTTCTCCTGGCATACTTTTATATTTAAGTAAAGAGGAGCAAATGAATTTGAGCAATCCTGCTGAACTCAATAAGGCAACTAATCTGAGGTTTATTTTGGAAGTTGTTCTTGGATTAAGATTTATTTTCAGCAGCCAGTGCATATCTAATAGACACTTATACCTCTTGTGTATGCCGGCCCTAATATAGGTTCTAGGTGCACTGACGTATCCTCTATGCAAAACAAGCACACTCTACTTATTTATATCTGTTGTTTCAATGCTGTAGCTATAGAGCCATGTCTTTACCTGGGATTGGCTCTCAATGTAAACCCACATATAATGAACAGATTGGGTGTTTTGCCTTTATTCTCTATTGTGGGGACTTTGGCAGGTATAATCATGGTGAGAAGGTTGTGTCAGCTCTGTGCCTCTGGGATAGAGACATACCAACATATAATTATGGATTGCATACTATGAATTGCAGTATGCTGTATTGCAATATGATCTTATTCTGCCTCTACTAACAGCCCAAGGAGTAAAAATGATTGATGTTCGGCATGTGATCTATGAAGCTTTGGTTGTGTATATTGTTTTACAATTATTAGGTGAAAAAGCTGCAGTGATGTAAGTGTATTTCTGGTATTCAGACAGAATATTGAGTTGGAAATGTCGACTTACACAAATATCGAGTTGGAAATATCGTGACACAGAAATATCTACAGCAAGAATATCGTGATCAAGAATATCGAATTTAAGGTAAGAAATATCGTTTTCAAAAATATAGAAGTTATTAATATCGTTTGCAAAAATATAGTTGTTTAAAATATTGATTTTTTAATTAGTGTTATGTATTTTAGTTTATATTTTAAATGTATGTGATGTATTTTTTTTTGTATAAGTATTGTTTTTGTTTTTTAATATATGTGTTTTACATTGTTAGTAGTTATCAATTTTATTTTAAGTAAATTTTGCGTTTTTTAGTTCCGTAGCGGGATGTGGGTTTATATGGGAATAGGGTGGGAAGTAATTTAATTATAATAAATTAATTATTATTTTTTATTCATTAATATTTATTTAATTGAGATTTTATAGTGTTAATTATGGGAAGTAATTTATTTGTAATTCATTATTAATTGGTTGTTAATTAATATTAAGTAATTAATTGGTAATTAATTATGGTAATTGTGTAAAAAAATGGTGTGGGTTGTGGGGTTTATAGGGGTTAAGGGTGGGAAGTAATTTATTTGTAATTCATTATTAATTAGTTGTTAATTAATTTAAATTAATTAATTGGCAATTAATTATGGTAATTGTGTAATTTCTTTTAGGTGCGGGTTTATAGGGGTAAAGGGTGGGAAGTAATTTTTGATTAATTAATCATTTGTTGTTAATTTATATTAATTAATTTATTGAAAATTAATTATGGAAATTGTGTAATTAATTTTACGTGCAGGTTGTGGGGTTTATAGGGGTAAAGGGTGGGAAGTAATTTATGTTTATTTAATTAATAATTAGTTGATCATTAATATTAATTAATTAATTGATATTTAATTTGGGTATTTGTTTATATTTTTTGGTGTGTGGGTATTACTTTGATAGGGGTACAGTGTACGGAGTGAATTAATTTTACTTACTTTATAATTAGTTGTTAAATACTATTAGATTTTTAATTGAAAATAAGTTTTAATTGTGTAATTAATGTTTTTACAGTTTAATTTTAGCTGTGGGTTGTGGGGATTATAGGGTTAAAGTGCGGGAAGTTAATTAATTTTTATGAGTTTTAATTTGTTTTTTAATTAATAATATTTCTTTAATTTGTAATTAATTATGTTATTTAAGGCAGTACATTTTTTTTAAATTTAGATGTGGGTTGCGAATTGTGTGGTGTTATAGGGTAGGACATATAAAAAGTAAATTTATGTATTAATTAATGTTTTTGTTTCTAAATAATTTCTAATTAAAAATATGCATTTGTTTGAAAATTATTTTTTATTTTATTTAATATAATACTTGTAGGTATTTGTCATATGTATTTAACATTATATGTTTTTCAACTTTTTGATATTAAATATATTTTTATTTTTATTTTTAACATATTTATATATATTTTGATTTATTTTGTTTCTGAAATATTTTTGTTAATATTGTGTTTGTTTTTAATTTTGAACTGACTGGAGTGAGAATAGTAATTGTTACCCCTCCGCAATCCAACACTTTCCCTACTGTTGCACTCACTGGAGTGGGAATAGTTATTTTTACACCTCCGCTATCCAATACTTTCCCTACTGTTGCACTCTTTCAATCAATCAATCAATCACAGAATTTGTAAAGCGCACTACTTACCCACGAGGGTCTCAAGGCGCTGGGGGAGAAAAAAGGGGGGGTGCTGCTACTGGTCGAACAACCAGGTCTTGAGTAGCCTCCTGAAGGTCAGCAGGTTTTGGGTCTGTCGTAGGCTTAGTGGAAGGGTGTTCCAGGTCTTGGCGGCGAGGTGGGAGAAGGATCTGCCGCCGGTGGTGGTTCTTCGAATGCGAGGGACGGTGGCGAGGGAGAGGTCGGCGGAGCGGAGTTGGCGGTTGGGGACGTAGAAGAGGAGTCGTCTGTTGAGGTAGGCTGGGCCAGTCTTGTGGAGTGCCTTGTGTGCGTGGATGAGGAGTTTGAAGGAGATTCTCCTGTCGACGGGGAGCCAGTGCAGGTTCCTCAGGTGGGGGGTGATGTGGCTGTGGCGTGGTACATCGAGGATCAGGCGTGCGGAGGCGTTTTGTATGCGTTGCAGTCGCTTGATGAGCTTGGCCGGGGCTCCCGCGTAGAGGGCGTTCCCATAGTCGCGTCTGCTGCTGACGAGGGCCTGGGTGACTGTTCTTCTCGTGTCTGTCGGGATCCACCTGTAGATCTTGCGAAGCATGCGGAGGGTGTTGAAGCAGGAGGATGAGACTGCGTTGACTTGCTTGGCCATGGAGAGCGTTGAGTCGAGGATGACTCCCAGGTTGCGTGCGTGGTCGGTGGGTGTCGGGGCTGCTCCCAGCGTCGTTGGCCACCAGGAGTCGTCCCAGGCTGAGGGGTTGGAGCCAAGGATGAGGACCTCTGTCTTCTCCGTGTTCAGTTTTAGTCGGCTGATCTTCATCCAATCGGCGACGGCCTTCATCCCTTCATGGAGGTTGGATTTGGCGGCGAGGGGGTCCTTGGTGAGGGAGAGGATCAGTTGGGTGTCGTCAGCGTAGGAGATTATGTTGAGGTCGTGCTGTCTGGCGATGCGTGCGAGCGGGGCCATGTAGATGTTGAACAGTGTTGGGCTGAGGGACGATCCCTGGGGTACGCCGCAGATGATCTCGGAGGCTTCGGATCGGAATGGTGGGAGGCGGACTCTCTGGGTTCTGCCGGCGAGGAAGGAGGTGGCCCATTCCAGGGCCTTGTCTCGGATCCCTGCGTCGTGGAGGCGTGCGCGTAGAGTGCGGTGGCAGACAGTGTCGAAGGCGGCGGAGAGGTCCAGCAGGATGAGGGCTGCGGTCTCACCGTTGTCCAGCAGGATCCTGATGTCGTCGGTGGCGGCGATGAGGGCAGTCTCAGTGCTGTGGTTGCTGCGAAACCCCGATTGGCATGGGTCCAGGATGCTGTTTTCTTCGAGGTATCGGGTTAGCTGCTTGTTGACGATCTTCTCGATGACCTTGGCTGGGAACGGAAGCAGGGAGATGGGCCGGAAGTTCTTGAGGTCTCTCGGGTCCGCCTTGGGTTTTTTGAGTAGGGCGTTGATCTCTGCGTGTTTCCAGCTCTCTGGGAAGGTCGCGGTCTCGAAGGAGAGATTGATGATGTTGCACAGGTGGGGTGCGATGGAGCTGCTGGCTTTGTTGAAGATGTGGTGCGGGAAAGGGTCTGACGGGGAGCCGGAGTGTATTGTGCTCATGGTCTTGATGGTGTCCTCGATGTTCACGCTGGCCCAGGCTGGCAGGGGATCGTGGTCGATGGTGTGCGGCGGGTCTGGTGCATCGATCTTAGTTGGGGCTGTCTGGGTGTTGAAGCTGTCGTGGATGTCGGCGATCTTGCGGTGGAAGAAGGTGGCGAGGGAATCGCACAGGGGTTGCGACGGTGGGATGTCGTTGGTGTTGGAGCTGGGGTTGGAGAGTTCCTTCACGATGTTGAAAAGCTCCTTGCTGTTGTGTGCGTTGTTGTCGAGGCGGTCTTTGAAGGAGATTCTCTTGGCGGACTTGATGAGGTGGTGGTGGTTACGGATGGCGTCTTTGTGGGCTGCGTGGCTGTCCGGTGTCTTATCACTGTGCCATTTCTTCTCTAGTTTCCGGCAGGTACGCTTGGAAGCCAGGAGTTCCGAGGTGAACCAGCTGGCTCTTTTGGTGGTGTCAGCGTAGGTGGGTTTTTTCAGCGGGGCGAGGGTGTTGGCACAGTCGTCCATCCATCTTCTGAGGTTGCAGGCAGCGTCGTCGGTGTTGGATGGGTCGGAGGGAGGGCTGAGAGCGAGGGTTGCCCGTAGTTAGTCTTCGGTGACTTTGCTCCAGCAGCGGCGTGGGATCTGTTGGGTGCGGTGGTGTGTGGTGGGTTTCTGGAAGGTGAAATGGATGCAGCGGTGGTCGGTCCAGAGGAGTTCCGTGGTGTGGCTGAAGGAGACGTGGGAGCTGGAGGAGAAGATGGGGTCGAGCGTGTGGCCGGCGGAATGGGTTGGTGTTGTGACGAGCTGGTTCAGACCGAGGTTGGCGAGGTTGTCGATCAGGGTGGTGGAATTGTTGTCGTTCTTGTTCTCCAGGTGAAAATTCAGGTCTCCGAGGAGGATGTAGTCGGTAGAGGTCAGGGCGTGCGTGCTGATGAAGTCGGCGATGGAGTCGCTGAACTGGGGTCGGGGCCCAGGGGGTCTGTAGACGAGGGTGCCTCTGAGGGTGGTGTTGGGGTTCGTGTGGATCTGGAAGTGCATGTGTTTGGCGGTGCTGAGAGTGTTGTCGGTGCTGGTCGAGACCCTGATGGTGTTCTTGTGGATGATGGCGATTCCTCCTCCTACTGCGTTGACGCGGTCTCTGCGGGTGATCTTATAGCCGTCTGGGATGGCTATGGCGATGTCGGGGGCGGAGGAGTCGTTCATCCAGGTCTCTGTCAGGAAGGCGACGTCTGGTGATGATGTGTCGAGCAGGTCCCAGAGCTCGACGGCGTGTTTGCGTGCGGAGTAGGAATAGTGATTTTTACCCCTCCGCTATCCAACACTTTCCCTACTGTTACAATTATTGGAGTGGGAATAGTAATGTTTACCCCTCCGCTATCCAACAATTTCCTACTGTTGCACTGACAGGTGTGGGAATAGTAATTTTTACCCCTCCGCTATCCAACACTTTCCCTACTGTTGCACTGATTGGAGTGGGAATAGTAAATGTTATCTTGCCACTATCCAACATTTTCCCTACTATTGCACTCACTGGAGTGGGAATAGTAATTTTTACCCCTCTGCTATCCAACACCTTCCCTACTGTTGCACTGACTGGTGTGGGAATAGCAATTTGTACCCCTTCGCAATCCAACACTTTACCTACTGTTGAACTCACTGGAGTGGGAATAGTAATTTTTACCCCTCCGCTATCCAACACTTTCCCTACTGTTACACTCACTGGATTGGGAATAGTACATTTTATCCCGCCGCTATCCAACACTTTCCCTACTGTTGCACTCACTGGGGTGGGAATGGTAATGTTCACCCCTCACCTATCCAACACTTTCCCTACTGTTGCACTCACTGGAGTGGGAATAGTAATTTTTACCCCTTCGCTATCTAACACTTTACCTATTGTTGCACTCACTGGAGTTGGAATAGTAATTTTTACCCCTCCGCTATCCAACACTTTCCCTACTGTTACACTCACTGGAGTGGGAATAGTAATTTTAACCTCTCCTCTATCCAACACTTGCCCTACTGTTGCACTCAATGGAGTGGGAATAGTCATTTTTACCCCACCGCTATCCAACACTTTCCCTACTGTTGCACTGACTGGAGTCGGAAATTTAAGTTTGAAGATTTTTAAATTGTTTAAAGTTTTAATTTATAATAGAATGGTTTTTTTTATTCGATTTTATGTTATTGGTACATATATATATATATATATATCCCCACGTTATGACTCTGTTCGTGGCACAGCGGCGCTCTATGACGGTGCGAATTGTGGAGACGGCAGAGCCCAGCCGTTATTTTATTTTACAAAGTTTCCTTGACAGAAAAAATTCCACACGCACTCACGGGTAACCTTTGTAATCCAATCCTCATTTATTCAAGGCAACAGCATTGTGTAGGACAAGCCCAACAGCCCTACGCGTTTCGGTCTGTCAGCAGACCTTGATCACGGGTGTGCGTGAGTGAGTGCGTGTGGAATCTTTTCTTTCAAGGAAACTTTGTAAAATATATATATATATATATATATATATATTACCTACTGGCAGTTGCCAGTAGGTAGTTATAGTTACAACCTAGTTTCCATAGGAAAAGCATTTTTTGATTTGCTAATAACTTTGGCGTTAGTTGACGAATCTTTGCGAAATTCTCCAAAAAACAAGTCTATCCAGGTCAGCTCCTATCCTGAAAGTTTGGGGGTGATTCGTCAAGGGGGGGCTGAGAAAAAAGGGGGGTCCCAAAACACATTTTCCCCATGTTAATTTCCATAGGAAATTTTGCGACGAGCTACAGCCCGAACTGCTGAACGGAATTATCCCAAATTTGGCAGAAAGGTAGAGCTTGGTTCAGAAAGTGACCTTTTTTTTAAATGGTGTAAATCCGTTCAGTAGATTTTGAGAAATTCAAAAAATAAGAGTCAAAAAATCAATTTCCCATAGGAAACTTTGTGCAAGGCTACAGCTGAAACTACTGAACGGAATTACTCCAAATTTGGCACAAAGGTAGTGCGTTGGTCAGAAAGCGACCTTTTTTTTAAATGGTGTAAATCCGTGCAGTAGTTGCTGAGAAATTAGAAAAATAAAAGTTTCGATATCTGGGCGGAGCCTAAGTCCCGTGCACGAGCTTCACTGTGATTGGCTGCCAACACTCCAAACCAGGAAGTGTTGGCAGCCATCTTGTGGCTCGGTAGAAGCGAGTCGCTAGAAAACAGAGAAACAAAGGTAGAAAAGAAGAGAAGGGGGCAGGGTAGAAACACCCTGACGCCCTAGGCCTGCTCAGGGAGTCCCAGAAGGACCCCCAGGGCCAAAAAAAAAATTAAAAAAAAAAAATTGCGCAATTCGCGCTGGGGACGCGGGTTCCCATGTTTTATTTTAATGAGACCCCGGGGTGGGCTAGGTTCCGGGGGCATTTCTTAAAAAATAATAACGGGGGCTCGCTGGGGCTGCGGGGGCCCGCTGAGGTCCCCGCTGTCTCGGGGCTTCACTCATGTTGGGAGGGGGTTTGCGCGGCCCCCCTCCTGGAGCCCTCCATCTGCTTATAACTTTTGCGTCGTTTGACGATTCTTTACGAAATTTTTCAAAAAGTTTCTCTTTTTTGATCAGCTCCTATCTTGAAAGTTTAGGCGTGATTGGTCGAGGGGGGGCTGAGAAAAAAGGGGGGTGTCAAAATGTATTTTCTCAATGCATTTTCCATAGGAAACTTTAGACAAGGCTACAGGTCAAACTGCTGAACGGAATTACGCCAAATTTGGCAGGGAGAAAGGTCTTGGTCCAGAAAGCGCGGTTTTGTAGAAATGGTGTAAATCCGTTCAGTAGATTTTGAGATATTAAAGGGAAAAATATATATATATATCTGTTCAGTGCCTAACTCCCGAGCACGAGCTTGCCTCTGATTGGCTGCTAACACTTCAAAGCAGGAAGTGTCCTCTCATTGGCTGCTAACACTTCAAACCAGGAACTGTTAGCAGCCATCTTGTGCCTCGCATCGAGTGAAAATATAAAAGAAAGGTTCCGGGGGCAATTTAATATAGTGGAGCTCTGTGTAATGATGATTTGGACACAGTGAAGGTTTAAGATTTATTAACAATAAAGGAGAAACAGGTGAGCGCCAGGCAGCACGACTTCCACTCCAGGACACCAGTAGGAAGAGAACCCTTTCACGCTCCCTGTGCCCAACATGACCACTTCGCATGCATGCCTTTAGAAGCCAGTCCGTCGGCTCGCAGCTGTCTACCTTTACGAGCTAGTACGCTGCTGTGCCTCTACCGCTGTGAGCTACTACGCTGCTGTTCCTTTGGGAGCGGACGGCTCGTAGTTCTGCCTCTGTGAGTCGAGCGGACGGGCCGCAGTTGTCTCTCTGCGAGCCTGGGTACGAACTGTTCATAAGTGACACTATATGAGCATTGAAAAGCCATTTTGTGATTCAGTCCGCCAGCTGGCATCTGTCCGAGGCATTTCTGAAAACATACCGGAGCTCTTTCTGTGAGAGATACCCCTTTCACGCTGCGTCTCCCCACATTAGCAGGTAACGCATCCTCTTCCCACATCACCAGCATACCCCCAACAACCTTCTTGGGCCCGGAAGTGTCCCTCTACGAACTATTAATAAAAAGATGCTTGTGAGGTTGGAGAAATAAGAATCTTAGTCATGTATAGATTTACATATAAAACATTTTATTGAAACAAAACAACAACAAATAAAATAAAACTATGTACAGCCGTGGCGTGTCATCGCTGGTCCATTTGTGATTCACAGCCTGCAAGACAAAAAGAAAGATAAGATGGTGCGTCATGCGTCCAGCAAAGGAGATAGAGAGACAGAGAAAGAGTGAGAGAGAGGAAGAGAGAGAGAGGAAGAGAGAAAGAGTGAGAGAGAGAGGAAGACAGAGAAAGAGAGAAAGAGTGAGAGAGAGAGGAAGACAGAGAAAGAGAGATAGAGTAAGAGAGAGAAAGAGAGAAAGAGTAAGATACAAGGAAGAGAGAAAGAGAGAATCAGTGTGAGAGAGAGGAAGAGAGAGAGAAAGAGTGAGAGAGAGGAAGCCAGACAAAGAGAGAAAGAGTGAGACAGAGAGGAAGACAAGGAGAGAAACAGTGTGAGAGAGAGGAAGAGAGAGAGATAAAGAGAGAGAGAGAGAGAGAGAGAGAGAAAGTGAGAGAGGGAGAGAGAGAAAGAGTGAGAGAGAGGAAGAGAGAAAGAAAGAATGAGAGAGAGAGGAAGAGACAGAGAAAGAGAGAAAGTGTGAGAGAGAGAAAGGAAGAGATGGAGAGGGAGTGTTGACACTGGAGAAAATCTTCGCAGCTCACCTTTGTGCCACGGGTGTGTCTCCAACCACGTGCCGGGACATAGTGCACCGTCAAGTTTAGTGATCTGAAAGATAGTATAGATTTAGTTATTGCAGAGTACATACAACTGCACATGCGTAATTCTCTGTTTCAAGGAAGAGAGTAAGAGAGAAACAGTGTGAGAGAGAGGAAGAGAGAGAGAGAAAGAGGAAGAGAGAAAGAAAGAATGAGAGAGAGAGGAAGAGACAGAGAAAGAGAGAAAGAGTGTGAGAGAGAGAAATGAAGAGAAAGAGTGTGAGTGACAGAAAGGGAGAGATAGAGAGGGAGAGTGAGTGTTGACACTGTGGACAAAATCCTCACAGCTCACCTTACTGCCACCGGTGTGTCTCCAACCACGTGCCGGGATATAGGGCAGCCCTCAAGCATAGTCATCTGAAACATAGTATGGAATCAGTAATGGCAGAGTACATACAACTGCACAATTTGTGAATCACAGCCTGCAAGAGAAAAAGAAAGATAAGATGGTGCGTCATGCGTCCAGCAAAGGAGAGAGAGAAAGAGTGAGAGAGAGGAACTGACAGAGAAAGAAAGAGTGAGAGACAGAGGAAGACAGAGGAAGACAGAGAAAGAGAGAAAGAGTGAGAGAGAGTGAGATATAAGGAAGAGAGAAAGAGAGAAACAGTGTGAGAGAGAGGAAGAGAGAGAGAGAAAGAGTGAGAGAGAGGAAGAGAGAGAAAGAAAGAATGAGAGAGAGAGGAAGAGAGACAGAAAGAGAGAAAGTGTGAGAGAGAGAAAGGAAGAGATAGAGAATAAGAGAGAGATAGAGTGTGAGTGACAGAAAGGAAGAGATGGAGAGGGAGAGTGAGTGTTGACACTGTGGAGAAATTCTTCACAGCTTACCTTCCGCCACCGCCGTGTGTGTAAGAGGGTCCACCACGTGCCGAAGCAACCTTCTGAGGTGTACACGCGGTAAAGCAGAGCTCACAATTCAGATTGGGTGTTGATTGTCAGGATGGCCACGCATCATCGCAGGCTGCAGACGCGTTCAGCTGTTGTGGCACTGAGTGGCGGGAGTTCCGTGTTGGGGGGACGTCAATCCGTGAATCACAGCCTGTTAGACAAAAAGCAAGATAAGATTGTGCGTCATGCGTCCATCAAAGGAGAGAGAGAGAGAGAGAGGAGAGATAGAAAGAGTGTGAGAGAGGAAGAGAGAGAGAGAAAGAAAGAGTGAGAGGAAGAGAGAGAGAAAAAGAAGGAAAGAGTGAGAGGAAGACATAGAAAGAGAGAAACAGTGAGAGTGAGAGAAAGAGAGAGAGAAGAAGAAAGAAAGAGTGAGACGAAGACAGAGAGAAAGAGTGAGAGAGACGAAGAGAGAGAGAAACAGTGAGAGAGAGAAAAAGAGAAAGAGTGTGAGAAAGAGGAAGAGAGAAACAGAGGAAGAGTGAGAGAGAGAGAGAAAGAGTGAGAGAGAGAGGAAGACAGAGAGAGACAAAAAGAGATACAGTGTGAGAGAGAGGAAGAGAGAGAGAAAGAGTGTGAGGGAGCGAAAGGTAGGGATGAAGAGGGACAGTGTGTGCCCACACTGTGGACAAAACCCTCACAGCTCACCTTTACGCCACCGGTATGTCTTCAACCACGTGCCGGGACATAGTGGAGCCCTCAAGCTCACTCATCTGAAACATAGTATAGAATTAGTAATGGGAGAGTATATACGACTGCGTACGCCTAAATCGCTGTGCCGCCTTTGTGTATCCACTCCCGCCGCCCAGACGTATTTGCCCACCGCTGCGCACCCAGGCGTCACTGCTCACCTTTTCGCGGACAGGGCACCCTCCACATCATGCAGTCCCGCTCCGCAGGCTAACAGGTCTCACATTTGGTGCTGGGTCTTGATTTTGCCATGGCAGAGGACATACCAGTGCACCTATCATCATCGCAGGTTGCACACCCACTCAGTCCTTGCGGTGCCACTAACTCAGTGAACAGTGAGGCCACGCACGTGGTGGTAGGCCTCCCTGTTCGGTGGTTCAGGCCTACATGAGGTGTCCGGAGCACCGAGACGGGCCATCACAGTGCATGCGGTGGGAGCAACTCTAAAATGGCGTAGAGCACGTGTGCCTGGTCTATTTTATTGGTAGGGTCACGTGTCCTGTGACGCCTGTGCTGGATGGGTGTGGTGTGGGTGTATACCAGCCGTGAGGGAGTGGCTGTGGAATACTGACAACTAGACCTGTGACCAGCAGGTCACTACAATGAAAATCTGGGCCATGTAGCGTTGTTGTCCTTCCCTGTAAGCGTAAGCAGAGTGGGCTGGCCTGGCGTATGCCAGTCCTGCGTGAGGCTGTGAAGAATGACTCCGGAGCTATGGGCGTGGCTCCATCGTGAGCTGTATGAGGAATCAACTGATGCGGCACTGTTGCCAGATTGGGCTAGATCACGCACAATTGGGCTATATTTTTCACGGTTGTGCCGTAAAATTTTGGTTTGTGCTAGTTGCTAGATTATAAATATATATACAGCGCTCCAGCAAACTAGTATGTTAAAGCGCTTTATTAGAGAAATATTTACTTGGCAGCCTGCTGCAACATCAATTCCAATGCATTCACCGCCTGCTTGACGATGTCCCTCCCCTCCTTCCTTAAAGTAGCAATATTGGGCTACATTGGGCTAGTTTTTGGTTGTCTTTGGGGTAGAGAATGCTTAAAAATCTGGCAACACTGCCATACGGGTGTTCTTGTTGTAGTGCTGCCGTCACCCGGGTGGCAAGCGTCAATGTGTCACTCTGTGAGCCAAGTCCCACAACATGGCCAACATGGAAGGTACAGGGAATCACTGACCCTACATTCATCTATAGTTCCACAGAAGAAAGATGGTGGACATGACACATCTGTGTGGATGTGAATGTTTATTACACATTCAGTGGAGTATTGCAGCTGTAGCAATACTGGGCATGCAAAGTCCAAATTTCAGTTTTTGGGACATGGAGGGCAGCCAAGTAGATACAAGCTCGTTGTCGGAGTTAGGGTACGCCAACCTATGTACTTATACAATCACTCCGCCAATCCCCACGCACTTATAAATTCACTATACACTCTCGTTGCAGTACTCTAATCATCCAGTCTCTACGTACGTACTTGTACAATGACCGAGACAAAGTCACATAACCAAAGTTTTGTCCCACTGTCAAAGGTAAGTTGGTTGCATACGCTGTCCAGAGCACAATGTAATGTGGTAGGGTCCAGGGGCAGCATGTTGCATACATAATGAACACAGGGACACAGATAGATAGTGGAACTGGGTACGAGCACGTGCACTCGACTCCTTTTTATTACCAGGGTCAGATGTCCAGTGACGTCTGTGCTGGATGCGTGTGGGGTGAGTGTAAGCCAGCCCTCGGGGAATGGTTGGTGCTGGTAACAAGTACAACAGTAATCATCGGATCACACACAGAGATTCAATCATAAAGGGTCCATGACTTGTGCTGCACTAAGTTAGGGGCAGCAGATGTGAAATAATACACAAAAGATTCTATCGTAAAGGCTTAATGACTTGTAGTACACTGAGGTAGGGACAGCAGATCTGAAATCATATACAAAAGATTCTATCATAAAGGGACCATCAGTTGTGGTGCACTGAGGTAGGGGCATCAGAAGCATTCTACGTGTGCACAGCTAGCGATGATGCGTATTCCGGGAGGGCCGCACTGGTAGCAATGTGTGTTGCCTACTGGACTGCGTCATCTGCAATCGCAACTCGATCTGAATTGTGAGCCCTACTGTCCGCAATGTAGATGGAAGGCAGTAGTCAGCACAGACATCGAGGAATGCTTTTTGTGACTTCCTCTTGACAAAATCCGAGGACATAGAATAGAATTCTGTCTGCAATTAATAAATCATGTGTCAATATAAATTGTGAGCAATAAATTCAAGTTGTGAGCTCTGCTGACCGCAGTGTAGACTGCCATTCAGTGTTCCTTTGGACTTGCAAGATGAATTTGGTCATTGTACTAAAGCTACAATTGATATGAAAAAGTTCTTGAAGCAAGGATACTAAAAGGATATTATCTAGGTTTTAGGGACGTTGTAGTTACTTGCCTACTGGACTCTGTAATTAATGAATCAAGACTGAATTTGAATTGTGAGCCCTGCTGACCGCAGTGTAGGCTAGAGGCAGCGGTCAGCAAGGGCCCACAGCCACGTGGCGTTGACTTTAGCTGCACAGATTGGGAGTATTTTGTTTTCTTAACGGATTATAGTCTCTTACACAATTTGCATCGGTACAAATCTTGAATTGTGAGCCCTGCTGACCGCAGTGTAGACTGGAGGCAGTGGTCAGGAAGGGCCCACAGCCACGTGGCGTTGAGTTGAGCTGCACAGTTAGTAGCATCAGAAGCATTCAGCCTGAGGTAACATGGTTGCCTCCACTGTCTACAACACTACAAGCACCAGTTTTTTTTTGGATCGCACAGCATATTTGGCTGCTCGTTGAAAATATCGGGAAGTGGTGTTTTCGTGTTATTTTTGCACAGGAACGCCTACTCTGTATATTATTAGCGTTAGTTGTTGCTCTCATTTGTGGCGATTTTTTTTTGCAGAAGCTATTGCTGGAAAATAGGCGATATCGGCTGTTTTCACCAGGTTGAGAATGGAATGATAATTTAAAATCACTGAAAAAACCATAGGTTTAATGAACATTATAATTTGAAATTAGCATTTAAAAAACCTTTGAAATTCACTGAAAAAACCATAGGTTTCAGGGACGTTATAGTTACAAATTATCATTTTAAAAACCTTTGAAATTCACTGAAAAAACCATAGGTTTCAGGGACGTTATAGTGACAAATTATCATTTTAAAAACCTTTGAAATTCACTGAAAAAACCATAGGTTTCAGGGACGTTATAGTTAGTTGCACATTTCATTCATGCAAAACCATAGAAATTCGGCCGTTATAGTTAGTTGAGCTAACTATAACTCACACCACCACAATGCACTGCTGATGACGTGACATATTACATCATTCATGACATGGTCAGTGACATCACTGATGACATCACTGATGAACTGTTCGGTTTGTTTTTTTCACTCGGAATAAAACTACTGGTGTTTACTTGGTGTGCCGCCTTTCCTTCCTTGGTTGGATCTTTCTACATGTTTGGGGGCGCTGTCAACCCCGGCAGGCACCGACACTTTATGGGCAGGCTATCGGCATTTGTGGCAGCTCGTGGATATTCATATATATATATATATATATTTTGCCACAAATCTATATATACACAACAGAATGCTCCTTCCCAGACCACGGACCCGAGGAAGGTGGTGCGTGCGCCGGCAAAGCGAACCGGCAAACAAATTACTAAAAGTTCCACCCCACTGCGGGGATAACGCACTCTCAAGACACAACACGCCAAGATGAAGCAAAGCTCAAGTTTCTGTAATGGCTCCTCGTAACGAGGAGCCATTAAAGAAACTTGAGCATTACTTCATCTTGCCATGTTGTGTCCTGAGAGTGCGTTATCCCCGCAGTGGGGTGGAACTTTTATTATATATATGTATATAAAGACACAAAGTCCTGGATTACCTCTCCTGGTAACGAAAACAGGTACGGACCACAAATGTGGAGATTCAAATAAAGTGCTTTATTGCAGTTTTCAGCATGACGCGTTTCGGCCGTGTTGCCACAGCCTTGATCACATAACGCACCAGAACTCACATTTTATAGTGTTACACATCCCATTCCGGTTACAACCCCCTGGGCTTTTAATGAAGCTAGTAAACATACTACAATGTCGTAACCAGCTCATTGGGCTCCCTCTATCATAATGAAATTGTGTGAAACTGAAAGTATAAACACATCATTAATATTAATACGATCAAATAGATTTAAAATATCATCAAAAGCACATAATTGCTAACGATAAAAACCAAGTGGTTAAAAAACCTATCTCATGACCTATCAACATGGGGACCAAAGCTGACAATCAAATTTGCCCAAGTCAGGGTGTACACAGGAACAACCATATAAAGTGCAGGTGCAAAAAATCTATATCTGTATATATATATAAATAACTTGACAAAGGCCGTCCCGGCTGAAACGATTAAATCACTCGTAACGGAATTGGTGTGCCGCTTCATTCCTTTGGCGTGTGGATTACTTGGATTATTGTGGCCTTCTGCCGCCACTGCTAGCACCGACACGCATCAGCAGGCGTACGGCGTTCTGGAGGATACTTGGAACTCTCATATATATATATATATGTACATTTTTATATAATTTTAAAATTATAAAATACATTAAAATTAATAGTTTATTGATTGTTTTAAAGTAAATATATATAGTAATTATTATATATGTGTGTTTAACTTTTTCTAATTAAGTTTATTTGTTATATTTGTTAAAATCTATATTAAATCTACTTTATTTTTTTATATTAATTTTATTATTTAGCATATTTAATATTTATTATTTTAATTTATATATATATAAAAATCGATATTTTGTACAACTATATTTTTACATCAATATCTTTTTTTCCGATATTTTTGTACTTATCTGTTTAAGTATAGGGGGTCGATATTTTTGCATTCTATATTTTTTCATCTATATTTTTTACTTCTATATTTTTTTACATCGATATTCTGTCAGTGAACCGGTTTTTTTAGTTTATAATTATCTCTGAGCTATGGATTTTGTGATATTTATTAGTTTGTATTCATTGTTTGTTTGGCTTTCTTTTAAATCACTGACAAACCTTCATAATATTCAAAAGACTTCCTCAATGCAATTCAAGCCTGTAAGTCAATGGCCTACCTCAAACTGAACCCCACCAAAATGGAATTTCTTCTCATCACTAATGGCTGATAAAGACAGCAGGGGGCTCCCAAAGATCCCTATGAACAACGTCACTATTTCACTTGTAGATTTTCAACAGAAACATCAATCTTCACTTTAAGAACTACATCACAAACACAACAACAATCACCATGCAACCCATGAGCCAGGTCCACAGAGAGAAGACCTTCCTACTTGAAGCAAACTTCAAAGCTCCTGTCCAGGTGGTGGTGGAAGAAAAGTTCTGCTGTCCAGGATTTCTGGCATCCAGCTTACATTCCTAAACTGTATCCTGCTTGCAACAAAAATCTTCATACGTCTGAGAAAATCACGCCACTTCTCAGAGAGTTCCAATTTCTACCTCTCCCTACTTGCATAACATATAATACTTGCTGCCTCGGCTACATTGAATCACCAGACTGGCTGACCTTTCTAAACCTTTAGCGATTTGAACCATAGTTTGAGGTTTGTGTGCATGTATTTAGGTTATCACCGTATTTTGGTGATGGATGCACATTACACGTTCACATTTACAGAATCTATAGATTAACTCATGGTGATAGGTTGCCATTTCTGTTTTCTGCACCGAATAGTATTTAACCTCATCTATCCATGTCTTTCATCTTCCTCTTCTTTTATCTTTGGTCTGTCGCAAGGACACCTTTGGGTGATCATCTCCTTATGTATTATCATTTATGGGAATCTGGACTTATCTCAGTCAGTCAATAAGCTTTATTTCGACAGCGCGTGTCATAAAAGCTAGAAAAACATACATGGTAAAATACAATTAAGAATAAAAAAATGAGCAGTTCATACTGCACATGTCATAATAGGCATACAGGATCTACTTTTCGCTGAACTATGGTTTCTGCAGCGTGCTGCCTATAAAATAAGATCGCATAAGGTACTCAGTACATTTGCCGGCACCTACTAAAATTACAAGCAAGGCAATTTGTGGGCCAGTGTAAGCATACCATGCTCGCTCAACACTAGCAGGTGAAAAGTACTATGTCATACGAACTCATTCTTGCAATAAATATTGGAATTCATTTGGTTTAAAATTATGCCAATAAACAGCATTAAAGGATCTGGCAAAAAGTAGTAAAAACAGCAATCGACAAAATTCAAGAGTTAAAATATGCTTAAAATTATATCGACAAACAGTAGGAGCTAATGTGGTGTTACCACAGTTAAAATGTGCTAGATAGAACTTCATACACAATCATCATACTGTTGGCCTCATGGGCCTTCTCGTGACAGAGCTATTGGAGTGAATATTTTACAGTAAAGTGCTTGTGCAATACGTCTGGTAGAGCTTCATACACGATCGTCTTACTGTTGGCCTCTTGGGCCTTCTCGTGGCAGGACTAATGGGGTAATCGTTTTACAATAAAGTGCTTGTGCAATGCATCCAGCGGGGTTGAGGCTTCCATAAGTGGGGTTACTAAGGCCCAAGGGCAGCTGGGCTTGGAGGCCGACCTGCTGCTTGCAGTTGTTCTCTTGTGCGGGCCTTCATTCTGATACCCCACATGTGACTTCAAAACTTGGCCACTGCACAGGTGAAGAAGTCCGATTTTAAAATACACAGGGCTTACCGGTGGTTCCGTGTGCCCAGTTGCCGGCAGGTCGGCTTTAGCCACTTGGACCTAGGCTACGCATAAGCAGGACATGCAAACAGCACATAGGCAACAGACTCTACTGGTGCCCTGCATCCGAGGCAATTGCTGGGGCTTAAGTCATTTGGATGCCACTTAGATGTTACCTCACCAATGGGAAGGGTGCCAAGCCTGAATTGGATGTATAACGTCCTCTCCTGGGGGACTTGAATTAGATCTAAGTAAGGTTCCAGTGATCTAACCTGTTTGTGGAAATAAAATTCTGTAGTGAGTTTCCCCTGATTAGGCTTGGTAAGCTCTTGTTGCATGACCCATTCCAGTAACGTTGCTTCAGTGCCTCCTTTCGGAGCAGGGGTGGAACTGGTTTTTCCCTTAAAGCCTGGAGCCCAACATCGGACATCAGTTTTCTAATGTTTCTAATCCACCCTACCTTATTGCACGTATCTAAGCGTACGACCTCTGACAGGGCTTCCGCATAGGGCAATAGCTCTGGTGTCCTCATGATGCGAGCCCAGTAAAGCAACGGGCGGAGATTCGCTATATCGCCGATGGGGCGTCTGCCGATATTGAGCATAAGCGGAGTAAGCGGGGTACTTTGGGCCAACATCAAGAGGGTCGTGAGGAATTTATGCTCTGATCTGCTGATTTCAGATATATTGTCAAAACCCCACAGCTCAGCACCATATAGAGCTGTGCTGACTGCTTTCAGATCGTATACCTGCAGAGCAGCTGCTACAGGTCTGCTGTGCGAAGAGCGATGTTCCTTCCATAGTGCCCCCGTGACGCGCCTGTGGCCCAGTAGCATCTTAGTTATATGGTGTTTCCATGACATTGTGTCTGAGAGGCGGACACCCAACTATTCGAAAATACTAACTCTTTCCAGGGGGATCCCTCCTAATGTTGGGCTACCTTTATAGGCCCTGTGGGGGTTGAAGGCCATAAATATGGTTTTTGTGGTGTTAATAACCAAGCCCCTAGTGTCGCAGAAGAGTTGGAATCTGTTGAGTAAACGTTGGAGCCCCGCCGGGGTCTTTGACACCAGCAGGGTGTCGTCTGCAAACAAAAGGGTTGCTACCTTGTCCCCTCCCAACGTTGGAGCGTCAGAAAGTTCTTGTTGCAAGAAAATAACCACTCCATTCATGTACAAGGAAAAGAGAGTGGGGGCCAAAACGTAACTTTGGCGGACTCCCCTGCTAACTGGAATGCGCTCGGTCAACTTCCCCTGTGACCCCCATCTGAACTGTGCATAGTTATCTTCGTGCAATCGAACTACCAAGCTGAGAATATGTAACAGGATGCCCATTCCTTTAAGCACATGCCATAGTTTGTGCCTGGGGACTAAATCGAAGGCAGTCTTTAAATCGATAAAAGCTAGCTAAAGACTGCCCCAGCCAATCACTACCACTTTCCAATAAAGAAGCAGGAGGCGAAATACTTGGTTGATTGTCCCTGTCTTTTCCCTAAAGCCAACTTAATATTGGGATAAGATTGCATTATCTTCCGCCCAAAACTGGATTTTGGACAAAAGGGCTCAACAAAAGACCTTTTTGAAGGGCGTCGATCAGGCTAATGGGCCTATAGTTGGAAGGCTCGTCTCTATCCACTTTTTTGTAAATTGGGACCACCTCTGCCCCCTTCCACGACCATGGGACTGGGGCACCATTAGCTTTGGCGTTTGACAGTAGTAGAATGTAGTGTGCCCAGCTTGGAATATCTGATAAAAATAAATCCGCCGGTATCCCATTAGGCCCTGGGGCTTTGGACTGTACAATTCAACCTAAAAAACACTCAATCTCACCCAAAGTAAAAAATTCATTATTTGAAGGCTAGCTAAAGAAACCAACATGCTCCCTTGGTGGCGTCTCCCCAGAGTCTGAACAGAGCTTCAAAAAGTGGTAAAACCATGCCTGTCCTGTGATGTAATTGGGTGGTGGTTGTGCCCCTGATTAGTTACCCCAGGTGACTAGGGACCAGAAAGATTTAGAATCTTTCTCCGCACATGCTTCCTTTAACTGCTGCCATCTGGATTCGTCCCACACCCGTCTTGCATGGTGCAAAGTTGCCTTGTAACGTTTCCTGGAGGCTTTTATTAGGGCGCTGTCCTTGGCTTGAATAGCTGATGCTAAAATTGAACGCTCTCGTTTGCAATCCCTTGAGTACCACGAGGCGGTTCCCCCCTTTTGGTATGCTTGGCCTTTGGTCTGTCCTCGGGACGATGAAATAAGAACTGAGTCGGTCAAAGATACGCGAATGGGCAGTAACTACTTCGACCGCTCCGCCGATACTTGTGGCCCAAGACTGAAGCTCAAGAGTGCCTGCTTCCAGGTCATGCTGTATACCCCTGATCTTATCTTCCGCCACTTTAATGTTTGCCTGTCATCTGATGGGTAGACCTCCTTGATGTTGCTCAGGGGTAAGCTTCTCGTGGGATTAGGAAGGACATCCCACAAAGGCTTCATGTTGAGACAAAGGGGGTTATGGTCGCTATCAGTTGTGACACCCACGCTCTTATGAATCACATCTCTCCAGAGCCTCACATCAAGAAGAATGTAGTTGATGCGGGATGGGCCTATTGAACGTGTTCGCTCCCAGTCTATCGGGGGGAGTTCTGCCATTCACAGCCCTAAGCCGGAGTTCTGCATTTAAAGAGTTCACTTGGAGTGCCAACTTTTTCCATTTTTTGACTGGAGAGAGTTCTAAGTTAGGAACAGCCCATCTAAGATCGTCTAAGATCGTCTTCATTCGTGCCCATTATATCCTCTTTATCTAGGGGCTCAAAAGTGGTGTTGAAATCGCCCGCTACTATTGGTCTTGAGTGAGTTGGGCACCTGGCTAGGCTCTCTTCAGGTGCAATAGAGTAGGCGAAGGTCTCCCCCCTTTAGTCCCCCTCACATAGATGTTAAATAAGTCAATAGAGTCTCCCCCCAGAGCACCCTTAATGCGAATCCCCAGATTATCTGGACTGGGACTTGGAAGAAGGGTAATCTGGCATCCCAATACAATCCCCACCCAGATCATCAAACCCCCTGCCGGGCGCCCTTTCCCACTGGTAATTGCTGGTGAACAGTAACATGTGTACCCAGATTTAAATAAGGGGACCAAACTCCAGGTTTCCTGGAAGATGCAGATGCCAAATCCTTCAATTAAGGTGTTTCAATGAGGGAGTGGCAATTTGCTACTTAGCCCCGCCACATTCCAGGAAATTATTCTAAGCTGCCGATGGGATCCAAAGCTAGGAAGCAATGCAGCACTTGGACTGGCAGGGCAATAGCTAGTAGGAGCCTGGGGTGGTGCATGGGGTTTGGTATTTTTGCCAGAGTCTGACCCGCTAGAAGTGGTTGGGAGCCTGCCCTCTCCTGCTTCTTGAGGTGTTCCATCCCCCCTCATTTGTGCCGTCCTTTATGCAACCAGTAAGCTAACACTGTTAGTTAGGTTAGTAGAGAATGGAGGAAGAGGACTAGCAAGCTGGTACTCTTCCCGCAAAAGTCAATCGTTTGTCTCTAATTGGGAGCCTCCAATTATCCCACCGAGGCGGCAAGTAGATTAGGATTTCTCTGTGCTTGTGGAATGTATCATTTAAACTGAATTAAGGAAGCATCGGGGAACAGGTTCGATATTCTAGGGCGAGGAGATTTTCAGCCAGGTCTACCTCCTTGAATGTTTATTCGATGCAGTCATAGGGTTGGTCAAGAGCTGTGCATCTTTTTGCCCTTGCAATGTCGTCGTGGATCACGGAACGGCATCCCCTGACGTGCCGCATCCAATGGATTACTTTATTGGACAATGCAACTTCTCCCTCATACCCCACTCTCCCTGCAAGTTTAGGAACGTTGACCATATAAATTTTCCACGCTGCTGGTAGGTGAGGGGGAACTAATGAGGTTAACTGTGTCCTGTCTTGATTTGGTGGTGCTAGCTCCTGTTGCAAAGATTCTCTACTAGCCCCCGCATGTTTAAAGGGGCTGTTCTCTGCCAATGCGTTAGGGAGATAGTTAGTTTGGTTGACATGGTGGTGGGATGTTGTTTAGGTGTGTGAGATAACAACCGGCTGTAAATAAGGACGCCTATGGAATGTGCAGTCCCTTTCTGGTATACTAGACAGATGTGAGATGGATCTGGCATTGATTGATTGGTTGGCTATTCTCTGGGCAGACTCAGTAGGCAGTAGGGGTCATGGGCCATTCTTTAGTAGTTGCTTGACTAACATTGTAAGGCTGTCGATCATAGATCTCATGGCCCCTACTTCTGCCCTTAGATCACTGATAAGCTGGTGAGTGCTTTGATTCTGACAACCAAAGTCAAGCGCAGGTACAGATATTGATTCGCCTGACACAACAGGGTGCTGGAGGCTGGAGTCACCATTCGGGTCATCAATCAAGTCCAAGAGGGGAGTGAACCTGTTGGAACACTGGAGTGTAGACTCAGGCTGACTTACAAGACAACTAATGAAGTTTCTTGGGGGTGAGTGGACCCTCACAGTATGAATTGCTTCCCCCTGGTTTCTCGATAAGTTCCCCTTAGTTGACGGTCTCCTGAACATATACGGAATGACTGGTGGACCACTAGGGCTGGTGGAGCTAATGGAGCTAATGGAGCTATTGGAAGGTTGACTAGCAGCAATGCATGGAGTGGGGACTGGCTCAGCATCTAAGATGCCTATACATTCCTTTAACAGGTAATCAATACGGTCTAAAACGCAGTTGTTACCTGAATGCTTTCACGATTTTGGCAATTTTTTAGCTTTTTTCCCCTCCCCTACTGGCCCCCCTCCAGTGCCCTCAATAGCTTTCGTTTTCCCCATCCCTCCCTGCCAAAAACGAAATGAGTTTGTGTGCCCGAACTTTGCCAACAGTTTGCCGAAAAGTTGCCAAACAGGGGTGGTTATGAGCGCTTATGCAAACAAAATGGTGTATGCCACAAAGAAACTGTGACCCACCCGATAAAACAATTCAAGAAACACCAAGCAAGAGTCTCTTCAATAGTCACAGGGTAATGTGTCGAAAATAGCATCTCTCCTGGTGGGCGAATGGCGGAACTTGGGAGGGTAATTAATCGACAGGGAGATAGATTGGCCAAGGGGGGTCCAGAGTCTCGCACAATGTCAGGCCAGATGATCAGTGCTGGGAGGCAGGGCAGAAAATCAAAAATTGGTTATGGGCCACCAATCAGACAGACAGGAGAATCACAGTACCTTATGGAGCAGCGGTGACTCCTCGTGCAGCCGTCGGAAACCAGACACAAGGGGGGGTGGCTCTGCCCTGCCTCTTCCTGACAATGACGGGCAAGGACGGACCTGTCCTTGGCCCGGGCTTTGCCCAGGCGCGGCCCGCACGCATCCCATGCATTGGGGCTCCTGAGCTGCTGAAAAGCGCCTCCTGGTGCGAAAAGGATGACGCGGCCCATTTCCCGGTGGAGCCTGGGGGCTGGAGTCCCTGCCCGGCTCTGTGAAGTGGAGTCCCGCGCAGCGGAGCTCCTGAGCTGCTAAAAAGCGCCTCCTGGTGCGAAAAGGATGACGCGGCCTGTTTCCCGGTGGAGCCTGGGGGCTGGAGTCCGTGCCCGGCTCTGCGAAGTGCAGTCCTGCGCAGCAGGGCTCCTGTGCTGCTGAAAAGCGCCTTCTGGCGCGAAAAGGATGACGCAGCCCATTTCCCGGTGGAGCCAGGGGGAGGGAATCGGTGCCCGGCTCTCCGAAGTGGAGTCCCGCGCAGCGTGGCTCCTGAGCTGCTGAAAAGCGCCTCCTGGCGCGAAAAGGATGATGCGCCCGGTTTCCCGGTGAAGCCTGGGGGCTGGAGTCCGTGCCCGGCTCTGCGAAGTGGAGTCCCGTGCAGCGGGGCTACTGAGCTGCTGAAAAGCACCTCCTGGCGCGAAAAAGATGACACTCCCCGTTTCCCGGTGGAGCCTGGGGGCTGGAGTCCGTGCCCAGCTCTGCGAAGTGGACTTATCTGTAGTCTTGTAGTCTTACTCTAAAGTTTTTTCAGTTCCTGCTGGTGATATATGTATTATGATTTAAAAGACATGATTTTTGATTGTCTGTTTCTGTATTGTAAACTCTTGCAGGTTTGAAGAAGTCGCTTGTGTAAGGAAACATGTGTTGGCTGTGCTTCATGACGCTACTCACCTTGTGTTGTTGATGATCTTACTTTATAAACAATAAACCAAATTTGATCTAACTCACTGGAATCCTTACTTAATGGACTAATAGACTGCTCATCGGGCTGCATTATGAGTACTGTGATATCTTTTGTGTAACTTTAGTGTTTAGTGGATCTTTGACCCAGTGTCATTGACACCTTTGGTAGCAGGGTGTCTAGATATCAGGTTATAGCACCAACCACATACCTTCTTTACAAGATTGACTTACCCACTAACTGTGTTCTTTTAGGAAGTGCGACTCTATATACCACTACTACCGCCTCATTTATTGATATTGTAAAACAAGATGTCCAATTTGTTCTGATGTTCAGAATGTTCTTATGAAGGTTCACTGGAAATCTTACACCAGTTGAATCATTAAAGAGGTTGGAGACAATTGTTTCCATGTTTCTCTCAATCATATTGCACATACAGAAGACAAAACAAAATTGTAATCTTCCCTCAGATTAGTATAGACATGGTTTCAGGTACTAATCAATCCCCGCTTTATGTTGCTCTCCCCTGATTTTGTATAGACCCTTAGTCCACTTGAGTGAGCTTTCTCTTCTGTCACCTTCCAATCATATTTGTGGTCCATCAAGGTACTGTGAAGACTCAAGTTGAACCTTCAAATGCCATGTGTGTAGTGGAGATCAATATGTGTGTCACTATATGTGGTTGCAAAAACTAATCAGTGCTTAGGTGGCCTTATTTCATGCCTAAAGAGCTTCTTGTCCCTCCACTAGCCAGGCTCCTAGGGAGCAGGCAGGGACAGGAAGTTGACACCCTTAGTAGGGTTTCCTGCTCACTTCCAGCGGGAATACTGGGTCCATATAGGGATGGACTCCCTGGGAAACCTGTCTGTTGTTTCAAGCAAGTTTACTCACTCAGTAATACCTTGGGGAGATCCTCTCTGGAACCCCACCTGCACATTGAAAGCCAGGCACCTCAATAGAACCCCCAATGGTACAAGCAGAGAGATGGAGCAGATAGCGCTATCAATGGATGCTGTAAGGCAGTCTGAGCCTCATATGTTGCCTTCCTTTACCCAGCGTGTTTCCCCAGCATGTCAACCCATCCATGGATGAGAGGTTGGACCACATATGTGCTTCAGACCAACTCACACTCCCCTCATTAAGCTGTCATTGCCCATGTGATTATCCTTTCAATCAAGTCACCGCAGAGGCCACAGAAGCGCGTTGCAAAGGTTGATCCAAGACGGGCACACAGCACCCTTCAAGAACACTAGCAGATGGAGTTACCTGGTTGATCCCACCCGTAGCATATGCTTGTATCGAAGGAGGTAGGCCTTGCCAAGCAGGTCAGAATTGACTGCTCCAGCGAGGAGCAAGGTCGGTAATGATTTGCATAAGGCGGGACCTGTCTGTCCCTTGGTTCAGTTCTACAGCTCTCCCTGTTAATTTATTGGCCTCTATGTTGGGAGGCCGTTGGGGTGCCTCCGCACCCCCATGGCTACCCCCCCCATGCTGGATGCCAGCCCCCCCGAAGCCCTGAGGTGCATCCTCCTCAACGTGAGCTCCCTGCACAGACATGAGATCTGGGACCTCCTCGACACCCTCTCGCCAGACGTCGCCTTCTTCACGGAAACATGGACCAACCCCACCTCCGCCCCCGACATCGCCACCGCCATCCCCGACGGATACAAGATACAGAGGAAGGACCGCCCCAACCGCCCAGGAGAAGGACTCTCCATCTCACACAAGAGCTCCCTCCGACTCACCACCTCCAGCATGAGCGACTCCCCGTCCACCACCGAACACCTCCACTTCCAGATCCAGATTAGCCCCAGAACAACCCTAAGCGGCACCATCGCCTACAGACCCCCCGGACCTCGAACCACGTTCACCACCACCATCGCCGACCTCATCGCGCCCCACGCCATCGCCTACATGGACTACATACTCATCGGACTAAATACTCATCGGAGACCTCAACTTCGACCTCGACAACCTCTGCGACCCCAACTCCGCCACCCTCCTGGACAACTTCGCCAACCTCGGACTGAAACAACTCGTAACCACCCCCACCCACAAGGCAGGACACACCCTCGACTCCATCTTCACAGGGGGTAATAACATCCACTTCAGCCACACCACGCAACCCCCCTGAATGGACCACTACTGCGTACACTTCCATGTCGACAAACCCACCGCCCCCAAACCTGCACCTCACCCTCCGCGAAGGAACTGGAGCAAGGTCACTGAGGAGCACCTCAACTCCACCCTCATCCGCGATGCCCCCCACCTCGACCGACGCCAACTCAGCAGCCAAAGAACTTCACAGATTGATCACCAACTGCGCAGACAAGCTCGCCCCCCTCCGCAACCCCGACAGACAGCGCCCCAGGAAGGCCACCTGGTTCACCGCCGACCTCCAAGAATCCAGACGCACCTGCAGATGTCTCGAGAAGAATTGGAGAAACAGCAAAACTCCAGAGGACCACACCACATACAAGAACGCCATGACAGAATACCACCAACTCATCAGATCCACAAAAAGGATCCACGCCACGCCAACGCCAGCAACTCCAAGGAACTCTTCAGCATCATCCAGGAATTCACCAAACCCCCCAGCGAAGCCACGGACGTCACACCCTCCCAGGACCTCTGCAACAAGCTTGGCTCCTGCTTCCATCTGAAAATAAGATCCCTCTATGACAACTTCAACGAACAGACTCCGGACTCCCAATCCACTCCTCCCCCCATCAACGACTTCCAGCCCACCATCTCCTCCTGGACCCCAGTCACCACCAAAGACACTGCATCGACCATGAAAGGCATTCACTCAGGAGCCTCCACGGACCCCTGCCCTCTGCACATCTTCCACAGAGCCTCCGCCGCCATTACACCTGAGCTACGATGCACCATCAATGCCACCTTCAAAGTCAGCACTTTCCCCGATGACTGGAAACGAGCAGAAGTCAAACCCCTCCTCAAGAAGCCCTCAGCAGACCCAACGGACCTCAAGAACTACCAACCCATCTCTCTCCTCCCTTTTGTGGCCAAAGTCACCGAGAAGATCGTCAACGTCCAACTAACGAAATTCATTGAAGAGAACTCCATCCTTGACCCCTCCCAATCCGGATTCCGCAGTAACCACAGCACCGAGACCGCCCTACTCGCCGCCACAGACGACATCCGCACCCTCCTCGACTAAGGCCACACCGCAGCCCTGATCCTACTCAACCTCTCTGCAGCCTTCAATCCTGTCTCCCAACGCACTCTCACCGCCAGACTCCACTATGCCGGCATACAGGGACCTGCCCTCGACTGGCTCCAGTCCTTCCTCACCAGCAGAACCCAAAGAATCAGACTTCTGCCCTTCCTCTCTGAACCCACAGAGATCAACTGCGGAGTACCCCAAGGATCATTGCTCAGCCCCACGCTCTTCAACATCTACATGGCCCCCCTCGCCGCCATCGTCAGACAGCATGGTATTCTATGCCGACGACACCCAGCTCATCCTCTCCCTCACTAAGGAACCTCTCACCACCAGGCTCAGCTTCCAGGAAGGAATGAAGGACGTCGCATCTCAGAGAAGGTTAACTCAGAGAAGACAGGCGTACTCATCCTCGGCCCCTCGTCCTCTGCAAAGGACAACACCTGGTGGCCCACCACCTTCAGGCAGCCCCCTCACCCCCACGGACCACTCCTGGAACCCTGGCATCATACTCAACTCCTCCCTCTCCATGACCCGATAGATCAACACCTTCGCCTCCATCTGCTTCAACACCCTCCGCATCCTTCGCAAGACCTTCAAATGGATCCCCCCCCGAATCAAGAAAGACCATCACTCACGCACTCATAACCAGCAGACTGGACTACGGAAACGCCCTCTACACCGGGATCAACAAATCTCTGCTCCGCAAGCTCCAGACCATACAGAACACCGCAGCCAGACTCATCCTCGGCACCCCTCAACACGAACACATCACCCAACACCTGCGAGACCTCCACTGGCTCCCCGTCGAGAAGAGAGTAACCTTCAAGATACTCACCCATGCCTACAAATGCCTCCACAACACCGTACCCCAATATCTCAATGAAAGAATCTCTTTCCACGCACCCAGAAGAATCCTCCAATCTGCCGACCTCGCCCTTGCCGAAACCCCGCGCATCCACTGAGCCAGAACAGGTGGAAGAGCCTTCTCCTACATCGCGGCAAAGACCTGGAACAAGCTCCCGATCAACATCAGACGCAGCACCACTCTGCACATGTTTAGGAAGACCCTCAAGTCCTAGCTCTTCGACTGACTGGAGCTGCACCCGCCCCCCAGTACTTTGAGACCCTTACGGGTGAGTAGCGCGCTTCACAACTCCCTGATTGTTTGATTATGTCACATTTACAACAGAAGAATATGGCCATTGGAGGGGCGAGGTGCTATTTTTTAAACAAGATAAATTTAAAGTGAAGTGTTAAGCCATCTGTTCATTGTACTATAAAGTTAACTCATCATTTTACATATTTCCCGTTACTTCAAAACATTAAAGCAGGGATCAATTAATTTTTTTAAATAAAGTATCTGTTGCAAGTTGTCCCTGGACACAAACCGGAGCCAGTAACTTAATTTTACATTTCGCTTCTTGTTTCATTAAAATATAATGTAAAGAAGTGCAAAATTAAGTTCTTGGCTCTTGATTGTGCCTAGGGATAACTTGCAAGAGGTACTCTATTTATTTTTAAAAATCCCTGTGAAACTCCACTTTAATTTAATATTTAAATTGAAGCTGCATTTCAACGGGAACTTTTCTATTTAATACATAAAATACCTTTTGCATTTTAAATTTTCCCCATAATTTAAACAGTAAAAAAACGTGTTTTGCTGGGATTTTTTTTCTTCAATAAAGTACCTTCTCGCAAGTTGGCCACAAACCGGAGTCAGGTACCTTATGCCGGCCTAACACTGATTGCGCTCTTCCTCCCAAGGTACCCTGCGCAGCATCACTTGTGCTGGGGTATGCAGCTACAACAAAGTCCACCGGAGTCCTGGGCCTTATAAGAAGGCTCAGGTATCATGGTTGCCACTCCAGCCACACAGATCACGCTGGATTGAAGCACGGTGCTGGGCAGAAGATGGTAAGCAGTCTAATACTGCTCGTGGTGGGCTTTTGGAACTGACGTCAGCCTCTGCTCCCCATCCCACCCCAGCTATGCTCAATTCAGCCAATGTGAGCAGCTGGTTTGGGTGAGAGCTGTCAAGTGCTGGAACAGGCCTGAAAGTAACAAAACCATAGGAACAGGTGTTGTTTACTTTTAATGCAGGGCATTAAAAGACACTAAATTGGATGTTTGGGCCATAAGCTACTCACAAGGTGTTAGCAAGCTACCGGTAGACACTTGCAGTTTCCCTGTAACAGCTGTGTTAACATATATGTGCACTACTTAAACTTTGTATTCCATCCATCACCTTGTTTGTTTTAGTTGAAGCCCTTAGTGTGCCGTGTATACCCAGACGTGGGTCCCATGCTCACTGTGTCATAGGACTCAAGCTGCTCCCAGCTGATTATGCCAAAATGGACCGAAACAGTCTTGCGTTGTTTGTGTTTCCTTCTGGAGGGAGGCCTTGTCCACCAGGTCAGGATGTACTATTCGCCTGAGGAGCAGGGTCAATACTGATTTGCATAAGGCAACCCTCTGTCCAAAATGGCATGGTGGGCAAGAAATGATGGGCTGGAAAGCTGCCCAAGTGATCACCAGTGGCTGAGGTTAATTCAAGCATTCCATCCATCATTTTGTTGTTTGTTGTAATATTTGATACAAGCTCTATGATCCCTTGCATGAGCACAGCCACGAAGATGCTTTGCATTTAGAATAATCCGAATAGTGAAAGAAATTACATACAGTAATGTGATGGAATCTTTTCAAAATTCAGAAAGTGTATTTCTCTAACTTTCAGAAGCTTTTCATCTCAGAACACCAGATTATATAGAGGTATTTTTAGAAGTTAGTGTTTTAAACATGAAACAATCATGGACTTCCTCCACCTCTGATGACAATGCTATGTTAATAAACTAAGAGTCAAGTCAGTTGTGACGTGCACCATATATTGGGCCTAAGTTGTTATTACTATATGGAGCAACTTTATAGACTGTCAAAAAGGAGCTATTTTTGTGCAGTGCCCACCCTGAACTCATTCATTTCAAGGTGTTGTCATGCGTAATAATGAAGAAAAAGGAGGCACAATGTAATATTATAATAGCAGAGGTCAGGATCACACAATTCATTCAAGAAGGAAGCTGCGATTGATCCCAGGTTTTTTGGTATCATGTTGTGCATTGCAGCCACTAAATGGGTATCTCTTTCTCCCTAGAGGTGGCTAGGCCGCCTTTAGTGCATCATAGGGTGAGGTGAGGCCTATGCCATTCTGATCAAGAAGAAGAAGAAGCAACGTACAGCTTTTCCAGATAAATCTCATGCACAAGCAGAGCACAGCAGCAGTTCAGATCCGCAGTACTTGAAGGCCTGTTTCTTCGCAACAGGAAGTATCAAAGAACAACTGGGCAGCCTGATGTTGATATATTTTTTGTCCTGAGTATAATGGGATAACCAGATACGAATATATCCTGCCTCAGTCTGCAGTTCAGCAATATGGAGTATGGCATAGGCCACACTTCACCCCATGAAGAAACGTTTGATTTACAGCTCATTTAGGATTTATGGTATTTTTTATTGTAAATGTTGATTTAAATCTATATTGCAAAAAATAGCATATATTTATTTTAATGTTTTTTTTTTTAAATGTTCATGTCTTGCATGGGTGTGAACTTCTTTGCTCAAAAATGCAGGTGAAGAGAGGCATTTAAGAGGTGATCCCATTAAGATGAGTAGAGAATGAGAACTTTTTTTGAAGAGTGAAATAGGCTTGAAATGCATCAATAAAATCTATGGAGACACTTTGTCAAGTAGATGAATAAAAGTTAAATGAGGATGACATCTACCACAGGTGGGTGAGTTGGCAGGTATAGTCTTGGCATGGAAACATTGATCAGGCTGGCACTGGTGCAATAACGGTCAGGTACCATGGGTCTGGGTTATGTCCTCAAATCTGCTGTCAGGGATTCCCTGAAATAGTTTTGAAAGTCTTTCCCAATTCCAAAAAGTCCAACATTTGATACAAACGTAGGAGTAACCCAATAGAAATGAATTACAAAACGTTCACCTTTGTGAATTTGGTTCCATTGTGTGCTGTAAATGTTTGTCCTATTCCTATTTGCAGATGTCAGCTAACCTCCACATATTTCTATTTTGCTTTCTATTTTAGTAACTTGTAAAGCGCATAGCGTCCTGAGAAGGCCTTCCCAGTGCTAGCGGAATAGAACTACAACCACGGAAGACGAACAAGGCCATAGCTTGTAGTCTTTGTCTCTTCTTGGGTCATGCTGAGTCGAGTCTATGGCATTTGTGACAAACAACCACTCAGTGTTCATAATTAAACATAGCTAGTGTGAGTTAATTATCTCACTTTTCCAATGGTACTGTTTAATGCAACAGCACCGCTGCTAATCACAAATTGCCTGAAATACTATATCATTGAAGGTGTCCACATGGTACTCTTGCTAAATATGGATTAGATGGTGACTTCATCAACATTTCTACTCTTTCTTTCAGGTTTAACAATTGTAATCATGGGTGAAAAGCTAGGTCCATCCAATTGGCAAAAGAGTGAGACATACTACTTCCATCCCAAGTGGTAGAACCCATTTTTATTTGCACAAAAGAACATAGCAATGTTTAGCATTGATCCCAAGCAAAACGTTGCTGCGGAGAAGAATCTTCAACATCTTTCAAAGTTTCTTATTAGTTGAACAACAACAAAGCAATGTTTATTGGCAAAAATAAAGGAAGCAATGAGAATATAATTGCCAACATGAATGGTGCCATAAAAACCTTAAAGCCAAAACTTTAATGCAGAGTAGGGGGCAGATGCAGCACTTTCCTTCATGTACTGAATAGGTGAATAACACAAAGCTGAATTCAGCTGATCTGAGCATTGGCAAACACAGTGATCTTGTCACAGCTACAATAGAAGAGTAATACATGTTTGAAGCATTCCATACTGGGGACCTCATTTACAATGATTTGGTGTAGGGCAACACGTAAGTCTTTTTGCCCCACTGCCCTACGCCAAATAAAAAGGGCAGAAATGCACTGTACTTGCCATATATATGTTGCATTTCTGTCCTTTCAGCCGGGAGACAATATGGTGCCTAGCACCAACGCAGGCACCCTTGAACCATGGTGCTAGGGTGTCTGTGTTGTTGGCAGGATTGTTTTTGTGCAGGAAGGGCACCTGTCTGCACAAAAACTATCCATGGAGGTATTTTCCTCTTTTTATGGGTGCTGCAGAAAGCAGCACTCATTGAAAGAGGAAACAACGAGGAGAAATAAACATATTTCTCCTCGTTACGCCTGCCTTGGGGAGGCGTACAGTTTTGATGCATTCCCAGGTTTATAGATCCTTGGAAATCTGGGAATGCATCAAAACCCATGGGTGTTGTGTGGGAACACCCACCTCAATGCCCATGGAACACCTTCCCTCCCTGACGCAGTGTAAGGCACTGCAGCGACTTGTGCTTCATTGCCAAACACCATATCTATGAGGCCATGAAAAGCCACGCAAAGTGGCTTTGTGTGGCCTCGTAGATATGGGTCTGCACTCTGCGCTGCTGGAGCATCATAAAAAGTGACACACCGGCGGCGCAAGGGGCTTGTAAATAAGCCCCTGGGAATTTAGAAAACTTTTGCCGGGGTCTGACTGCCACATGCTGTGATTACTATTTCCTGACTGAATTCGGTTCCGGCACCTTAGAGCAGCATGGACACACGCCATTGCCACTCCAACTTTGTGTTCTGAGTCGTTTTGAACATTGTTCAGCTGGATGATGCAGCTGCTAGACGACCATTAGTCTGGACGCCGTTCTTGAAACTTCCTCCATCTCTACCCTTCAGACAGTACTCTCCTCCGGATTTACGATACTTCGTACACTCCGTCCTAATCCACGGACGGCTCCCCATCCAAGGATTTCTTTTCTTGGAGGATCCAGCCATTCCTGGCGGCCACGCCTCCGTACTGATATTGACGCTGACCCCATCGTCTTCTCTTCATGCCCCTCTAGAGAGCCCTATGCACCACTTCCAATTAAATGTAACCAGGTCCTGATGATGACCTGGACTTGTATCAGGTCGAAACGTCGTCGACTCCCTAGTGCAATCCACCAGGCACATTTGTGTTTTGGTCTCTCAGTCCTGAAAACTGTTGCTTAGTGATTGTTAACTGTGTCTGGACCATTACTAATGTCTTGTATATAACCCTTCACTGTTCCTTTGCGCCGTCCCTCGCTGGTTCACACTTGTCACTTTGCGCCGTTCACTGTTTTCACAAGCACAATTTGCACAAGTGGTACAGGTTACATGTCATTAAATGTAACTTTGGGGGTCATTACGATGGCGGGCGGACTCGAGTCCGCCGGCCATCGTAGTGGTGACTCGGATGGCCAGCCTGTAAGGCGGCGGTCCCGCACCACGGATTATGATGAGACCACCACCATGGCGGTCGCATCCAGTCCGTTTAACATTGCGGCGGGTGCTGCTGGCTGCAGCACCCGCCGCAATGCTAAACAGCCCTGTCGTGCATTTACCTGCACTACGTGGCAGGCACCATGCAGTGCCTGCCACTTAGTGCAGGGAAATGTAGGGGGGTACCATGGGTACCCCCCCCAGTGCACCACCACCACCCCCCAACACAAGGGGGGCCCGCAACGGGCCCCCGAAGCCAATCCCTGGCAGCCTTTCTCTGGTGGTTTCACCGCCATGGAAAGGCTGGCTTGAGCCAGCATTGTAATTTGGCAGGCGGTGCCTGCTAGGCACCGCCACCATTTGCAACATGAAGGCTGGTCCGCCAGGCAATCGGAACGATGCCTGTGGCGGAACCGTGGTGGGCGGTCTTTGCGACCGCCACGGTACCAGAACAATTCCCCCTGCCATCGTAATATGGCGGGGGGAAATTGCTGTCAGATGGCGGAGGGACCGCCACTGCACGGCTGGCGGTGGCGGACTCTCCGCCATCGTAATGACCCCCATAGTGCTGTTTTCCATTTCTGTACATAGAATCGCTCTTAGCATTTTTGCTAACCCAATGATGTCTCCCTTCTTTTTTATCCCTTTGCTCCTCTACAAATATTGTGTATATACTTGAACTTGCCTTGAATTGACCATATTTATTTGTTATATATGCTTGTCACCCAGGTCTCAACTGGGTTTATGGGCTACCCCCTGTTGGTTGTTGTTCAGTGATTACTATAATGACATATTCAGAATTCCACTATCAGGCTACCAGATTTAAAGGCATTAGAGACAATCATGCAGTACCATATTGAAGGCATTGATCGATTTTCCTCTATGATTTTTAATTGAGCTAGATTATAATTATTATTTCTGTGACAAAACATTGAAAGCCCTTGACAACACAAATCCTTATAATTCTTATCAGTGTTTCTAGGGAATTCTAAATATTTTGTTCAAATCATAGTATTGGATCCATGGAAATTGGGCTTAAAGACAATGGAGCGGGCGTGGGTTGTTTCTGGGTACAACGTGCAAGTTGCTTGACCTGAACTGACAGCATTCCTACAAACATCCACTGAGCAGCTTCTGGGAAACCAAAGTCATGTTTGCATAGGGGCGTACTGTTGGAAACCTGAAACTTAAAGTGTACCTCAAAGAGAAGAGCCTGCATCTTCATTTGACATCGAAAGGATTGACAACCTGATAGCTTTTTCTTGATTCTCTGGGTGGTGGTGCATGGTCTTTCTTTGTTGGTGCAGTTATTTGCCTGAATTAATCCAATAATGAATAACCCTTCCAATGCTAATTAGTTATGCAAGGTCCAGAGGTCGACATTCAAAACACTAGAGAGACAAGTTAGCATCCCGCAATATAAAATCTAACAGAAACATGACTAAATTTCCCGTAACGATTCAGGGCTGCATGTGCACTACTCTGGATAAGTCAGCTTTTTACTACTACCCTTCACTACCAGCTGCGGGAAGCACACTGAATCCCGTTCAAGAAAAGGTTCTGGATTGCAATTATTTGGCATGAAGAAACAACTGGTAGTGAGTGTGGGCCAAAAGATTGTGTTGATGAAGTCCCTGCCCTCTATATACACCACTCCAATTGGCCCACCATGATCATCAAGGGCCCTGAAACAGCCCATGAAAAATTATCCATTTTGATAATCTAGAGAAAGTAAAAGTGGTAATAAGGTTTTGGTAGGTAAACTTGCAGGAAGATCATTAACAGCACAGTAACCAGAAAGCCAGCATGCACCTAACCTTGGCCAGAGCCAGACACACAGCCTGGTACTGGCACTGGCCTTGGATGCAGCTGTCTGCAACCTTGAGGTGCTTGGATGTGAACTGGGTGTAGGATGGGCTTCTCCCTAGATGAACCGACGGAGGAGCACTGAAGCTTTGGTCAGGAGGGCTGTGGGCCTTGCTGGAAGAGTCAAGCTTCATTGGCAGTTTGAAATATTCCTAGCATAGCAGAGGCTTGGCGGAACAATCCTGGGTGTGGGGGAGGGTTCAGGCCTGCAAGATGGTTGTGCTCTCAAGTTGGGTCTGAGATGCCCTCCTGCTCACGGTGATGAGACACAATATCGAGTTGTAAATATCGACTGGCAGAAATATCGAGTCACAAATATAGTGAGTGAGAAATATCGACAGCAATAATATCGTGGTCAAGAATATCGACTTAAGGTAATTAATATGGATTTAAAAAATATTTAAGTGTTTAATATCGTTTGCAAAAATATAGTTGTTAAAAATATCGATTTTTTAATTAATGTTATGTATTTTAGTATATATTTTAAATGTATGTGATGTATTTTTTTGTATAAGAATTGTTTATATTTTTTAATATATGTGTTAAATTTTCAGTAGTTATTAATTTTTTTTTAATCTGAATTTTGCGTTTTTTAGTTCCGTAGCGGGTTGTGGGTTTATAGGGGAATACGGTGGGAAGTAATTTAATTATATTAAATTAATGATTATTTTTTATTTATCGATATTTATTTAATTGAGATGTTATAGTGTTAAATGTGTAAATTAGTTTATTATTAATTAACTAATAATTGGTTAATTAATATTAATTAATTAATTGGTAATTAATTATGGTAATTGTGTAACTAATTTTAGGTGTGTGTGTTTGGGGTTTATAGGGGTAAAGGGTGGCAAGTAATTTATTTTTTTATTAATAATTATTTGTTAATTGTTATTAATTAATTTAATTAAAAAATAATTATGGTAATTGTGTAATTAATTTTAGGTGTGTGCTGTGGTGTTTATAGGGGTAAAGGGTGGGAAGTAACTTGTGTTTAATTAATTAATATATGGTTATTAATTAATGTTAATTATTGGAAATTTATTTTGGGTAATTGTTTATTTTTGTGTGTGTTGTTTTTACTGTTAAAGGGGTAAAGGGTGGGTATTAAATACATTTTACTTACTTTATAATTAGTTATTTAATAGTAATAGTTTGTAATTTTAAAATAAGTTTTAATTGTGTAATTTATTATTTTACAGTTTAATTTAGGTGTGTGGTGTGGGGATTATAGGGTTAAAGTGTTATTAATTAATAATGTTTGTATTAATATTTCTTTAATTGATATTTAATTATGGAAGTATATTTTTTCAAAATTTAGAAGTGTGTTGTGATTTGTGCGGTGTTATAGGGTAGGAAATAAAATAAATAAAATGAAATAAATACATTTATATAATAATTAATGTTTTTGTTTGTAAATATTTTCTAGTTTAAAATATTTATTTGTTGGAAATGTATTTTTTACTTTATTTTATATAATATTTGTAGGTATTTGTTATATGTAATTATTATTATAATATGTTTTCTTTTTATATATTAAATATATTGGTATTTTAATTTATAACATATGTATACATTTATTTTAATTTGAAAGTTTTAAAATAAATTAAAAAGAATAGTTTATTAATTGTTTTAAAGTAAATATATATATATATGTAAAAATTATTATGCTTGTGTGTTTATCTTTTTTTAATTAAGTTTATTTGTTACATTTACTAAAATGTATAGTAAAATTATTTTATTTTGTTCAAATTAATTTTAATATTTAATATAATTCATATATATTATTTTATTTTATTTATATATAAATTGATATTTTGTACATCTAGATTTTTTACAACGATATTTTTTCGTCTATGTTTTTGTACTTACCTGTTTAAGTATAGGGAGTCGATAATTTTGTAGTCTATATTTTTTCAGCGATATTTTTTACATCAATGCTGTGTCAGTGTACCCCTGCTCACCCCTCCAAAAGTGAGGCTGTAGCAGGGGGGACATTTAGTAGTGGCTTCAATGGCAGGAAAGAATTTAGAACTAATAAGTTTACCCAGGATTCCTCCCAAAAGAGATAATGTGATGCTCTAATATCTATTTGCAGACAACAGGGGTTAGGCATAAAGTTCTTCAAAGTCAGGGCGGTGATATTGTCAGATGAATTTCCGAGGATATACTCTGTTTACTAGCTTTCTGCTTCCTTAGCTGATGGTATTTCTACCCAGCTGGTGTAGAAAAGCCCAACTTGTGCTCCTGGACTAAGCGTGTGACAGTTTGCCGGACAGTGTTACTGTGCTGGCAATGGATGGGAGTTTAAGACTTCCTTCACCTATATATGCATCAGTGAAAGATCCATTTTTGGTAGGTAATTCACCTTAGGCATAAGTAAAGAACACAGCTACCTCTATAAATTAATGTGAATGGCAAGACACACACATTGATCATCAACACTTCAAAAAGCCATTGTGGCAACAGGACCCATTGTGGCCACACTTGATCACTTGGCACAAAAGGTCAGGGCCATGCCGCACTTGATTACTTGCCACAGAGGGTGAGATCATGTTACATTTGATTACTTAGCACAGCGGCTCAGTCCAAACCTCACTCAATTACTTAATACAGTGCCTTTGGTTATGTCGCCGCCAACAACAACAGATGGCTTCTAAGCCAGGTCTCACCAGGTTTTCGCAATTCTTACCTGGAATCACTGAATGGTTTGCAGCCCACTGATACTGTGGCACTCAGATTGCTCTCTGTAGTCTTCTGCATTGGACCCACCATACAGGGGTCACACTGCACCTCGATCCTCCTGGACAATCACTCCGCTTGAATGATTGGCAGGCTCCTGCCCTTTTCAGGAGGTTGACTGGCTTCTCTGAACTGAGAATAGGTGATCACCTCTGGCAGGAAGGGGTAGACTTCAGGTGATGTCCCCTTATGTTTAGGCCCTCTTCAGGGTCTTATCCAAACAAAGTCTTTGTGTAAAGTGATTTTCCTTACAGATAGGTAGTATCCAGCCTAGATCACCAACAACAGAGGCTCTAAGAGGTGTGAGGTTTCTGCACCACAGGGTAATCAGCTCACTGAAAATTGATCAGGGGAAAGACAAAATGCTGGCTTCTCCTAAGATGTGCCTTTCACCTTGAGCAACAGACTTTGAGAATCAGTTTAAGGTGGTTCTCCTTTCAACTGTCCCCTTCAGGCTGTCCTCAAGACAAACCCTTTGTGTAGAGAGTGATGTTCTTACAGCAGGGAAGTCCCCAGCCTAGAGCACCCACTACAAAGGCACAAAGAGGCCTGAGATTTCTGTACTTGCCTGTTATTAGCTACACTGAACAGTGATCACGGGAAATACTTTATTGGTCTCTCCTATGAAGTCCCTTTCTCTTTAAGCAACAGAGGCTGAAGACCCACCCTACACCCCCACCATCTACTAAATGGCAGGGCTACAGGAAGACTAATCAGCAGCTCTTCTTACTGTAAGGCCCAATCAAATTTCAAAAGGAGCATTATCTCCACTGTCTCCTTTTCAGTGTTTAAGTCGCCTCCTTTCAGCTTCACGAAGGTCAGTAATACACTCCACTGTGTGCAAAAAATAACCTCACCTCCATCTTGTGCAACAGCCAGTGCCAGAAGTATCCAAAGTGGATCCCACTGGCCCTTATCACTTTGGTTCACTGATGCATTTCATGCATGTACCACGCAGGCCACATACACTTGATATGTTAGTGCTAGGATATGGACACAACCATGGATTCACAAAAAAGGAGCCACCACTGCTTTATGTACTAAACCCACAACCGAGATAGTAGTCTACTGTTGGTATAATGAGGGCATGCTTGGTGTGCCCATCCACATCTAAGAACAGGTCCAGGACCTCACTCACATCAAGGGACTATCCTAGACCTCTTTGTGCACACTAGATTAGTGTAAGATTAGGGCCAAAATTTAAAAACTGGGATACCAGATACACACAGTCTGGTACTTAGACACTTAAAACAGAGGAACAGCACTCCCATCAAATCTCTATCGGGCACATGCATCAATGTAGGCTTTTGCGATTCCTTAATTGCGATTATTAAGGAATCGCAATTAAGGAATTGCAAAAGCCTATGCATGTAGGAATCGCTATAAAATTAGCGATTCCCAAACATTCCTTAATTGCGACTCACAAATTGAGAGTCGCAATTGAGAATGCCTTCCATTCATTCCTATGGGCCTACAGGCCCATAGGAATGAATGGGAGATATGCGCAATTTACGAGTACCAATAGGTACTCGTAAATTGCGCATGCATTTCAAGGTGCAAGGGTGTCAAAAGGACACCCTGTTGCACCTCTGAAATTGCTCTGTGCACACATGTTGCGCACACACATGCCCCAGGGCATGTGTGTGTGTAACCTACAACTTTGAAAAATGCACTTTAGTGCATTTTTCAAAGTTTTTGCAAATTACCATCAAGTTCAACTTGATGGTAATTTACGCCCCTTTGTAGCAAAATCGCTATTCTAAAGTGGTTCTTGCATTGCATTTAAGGAATCGCAAATTGCGATTCCTTAAATGCAATCGCAATTTGAGAAATCGCAATTAATTGCGAATTCTCAAATTGCGAGTGCCTTGAAACTTGATGCATCGGAAATGCCCTTTTTGCGGGTGCAAACGGACGATTTTTGCGAATCGCACCGTTTGCGCTCGCAAAAATGGTTGATGCATGTGCCTGTATGTCATTAATATATGAGAGTAGATTGGGATAATCCTGTATGATTTAAATTATTCTTGCTGTGAATAACCCTGGACTCTTTCTATACACTTGTGGTAATCGCATGTATGTACACTGGATGCCACCAAATGCAAACACCGTAGGATACTGTGATTCAGGCACTACCAGGCACATGCATCAACCATTTTTGCGAGCGCAAACGGTGCGATTCGCAAAAATCGACCGTTTGCGCCCGCAAAAAAGGCATTTGCGATGCATCAAGGTTCAAGGCACTCGCAATTTGAGAATTCGCAATTAATTGCGATTTTTCAAATTGCGATTGCATTTAAGGAATCGCAATTTGCGATTCCTTAAATGCAATGCAAGAACCACTTTAGAGCAGCGATTTCGCTACTAGGGGGCGCAAATTACCATCAAGTTGAACTTGATGGTAATTTGCAAAAACTTTGAAAAATGCACTAAAGTGCATTTTTCAAAGTTGTAGGTTACACACACACATGCCCTTGGGGCATGTGTGTGCGCAACATGTGTGCACAGAGCAATTTCAGGTGTGCAACAGGGTGTCCTTTGACACCCTTGCATCTCTGGAATTGCATGCAGCAATTTGCGAGTACCTATTGGTACTCGCAAATTCGCATGTGATCTTCCCATTCATTCCTATGGGCCTGTAGGCCCATAGGAATGAATGGGAAGGCATTCCTTAATTGCGACTCTCAATTTGTGAGTCGTAATTAGGAATGTTTGGGAATCGCTAATTTTATAGCGATTCCTACATGCATAGGCTTTGCAATTCTTAATTGCGATTCCTTAATAATCGCAATTAAGGAATCGCAAAAGCCTACATCGATGCATGTGCCCGTACATTTTAACTAAAGAAACCATTAGAACTGTCAAGAGTTATTTTGTATTTCTTTTGTAATAAACTGATCATAGGTCTAGTACTGTAGATATTCCATACTTTGTGTGCATTCGTGTGAGAGTTCAAATTTCTATAACCCAAAACCAAACAGTATGAATTGTCTAGCTTAACCATTGGAAAGAGAGGATTGTTCATTGTTGAGTTACAGGGCACTATCATTCCCTGACACTGCAATTCCGTTAACATCGCTTTTATATTGCCTCTGACTTCATTGGGCTTGAATGTGTGGCTCACTCTGAAGAAGATTCACATGTGGCACAGAGTCTGTATCGCACCATGATTTTTTTTTACAAAAGTGGAGCTTGTTACATGCCCACCCTGAGATCCTCGGATACTACTGTGGAGAAAGTATGATATCATAGGCTTCCGACAAGTGTGACCAAAAAAGTAATTTTATAGTGCTCAGTCTGTCACCGTCTATCTGTAAACTGTGTCTGGGAAATGTACATATCCATTTGCCTTTCTACCTCAAGGTACTCACCTGTAGGAGTCATGACCACTCCATGAGAGTCTTTCAAACTATTGTTATTTACATGTCTGTTCTGCAGAAGGACTTTCATTTTCTGAGGCATGTTTTTTCTTTTCAGTGGTCAAGCCTGACATTTTTTCTTTTTACAATGAGCTTTTGAATATTAACTTTACTCTTCTTTCTTCACACTCCACTTAGTATCTAGAGACTGTCCTTTTTGAACTTTCTGACTTGCGTAGTTGTCTCCTCTATGATACTCATGGGGATATTTACAACAAAATGTCAGAGCCCGGTGTTACGCCAAAATTGGTAACGCCGCGCTCCGATATTTTTAAAATGCAGAGATGGACCGTATTAAAAAAAATACAGAGCACCCATGTGTTTCCCCTAGCGCTGCCTCGAATAAAGCTGCTTAGCACCAGTGCAGGCGCCCTTGCGCCATGTTGCAAAGGTGCCTGCGCTGGAGAGGCGATTATTTATGTGCAGGAAGGGACACCTTCCTGCACATAAACAATCTTGAAAGGCGATTTGCTCTTTCTATCTGCAGCACACATGGAAAGAGCAAACAACGAGGAGAAAGTAATAGTTTCTCCTTGTATCGCCAGTCTAAGACCTGGTATTCTTTGGTCTTAGTTTTTGGCG
This sequence comes from Calotriton arnoldi, assembly GCA_963921515.1. Lineage (NCBI taxonomy): Eukaryota > Metazoa > Chordata > Amphibia > Caudata > Salamandridae > Calotriton > Calotriton arnoldi. The sequence continues at coordinate 3,834,050 of CAWUFW010000554.1, read as the reverse complement.
CTGCCTCAGCCTTGTAAATATGGGGCAAGGTCAGAAAGCAATGGGTGCTGCGGCGGAATGCCCACTGCAACACCCATTGCACACCCTTTCACGCTAAGTGATGTGGGAAAAGGGGCCTTATTTACAAGGCGGCATTAAGCTACTTAAGTGGCTTAATGCCGCTTTGTAAATAAGGAGAAGGGGATATCATCACCAGAACATCACTAAGGGGTCGATTCCGATTCGGGCCGGAAATCTCTCCGACCGAGCCGGACCCGGAGAGATTTCCGACCGAATCGGACCCGTGCAGTCCGACCGAACGAGTCCGATGCATTCGTATGCCACCGGACACGAGTCGGTCGGACTCCCATTGAACTCAATGGGAGCCGGTCGTACAACGCGTACGCGGGCTCCCATTGCCTCAATGGGTGCGAGGCGGACAAGGGCGCTCTCTACAGCGAGTACGCCGCGAAGCGCTTCGCGGCGTACACGCACAGGTAGGGGGACCCATGGGTCCCCCTGTGTGCGCTCGCACGGGTATGCGCGTACAGGGGGTCCGACACGGACCCCAAAGTACGGCTCCGACAGCGAGTTCGAGTCGGACGGCGCGAGTCGGTCGGAGCGGTCGAGGTGCGCATCGTACTTACCCGGCCGGAAAACGTCTCCATTGCGCGGTGCGAACCGTGTCCGAGCGAGTCGGTCGGAGCGGTACGATCCGGGTACGAGTCGGTCGGAGCGGTCGGGTCGCCCGGACGGGTCGGTCGGCGAATTCGCATCGTACTCGCTCGGCCGGACCCGCGTACGGTTCGGTCGGGAAACAGGGCTCCGAATCGGATCCGGTAAAGCCGAATCCTATTCGGAGCCCTACCGGCCGAGATCGGAATCGGCCCCTAAAAGTGACATTCTGGTGGCGATATCCCCTTGTAAATATGCCCCTCAGTTTGGCCACTATTTTGCCTGGGGAGTATTTCTCTGAATGCCTACTGGCCACAGAGTCAAGGGAAGAAAGCGAAGAACGGTTCTCAGTAAACTGACACCCATCGGGATTTCTTATTTTATCATTGTAGTTCAAATTTTAACTGCCTTGACTGGACTCCTGCTTTTGCAGCAATCCAAACCATGTCTTCTGTTTACAACTTCACGTCGGGAGCTTTATCTCTCTTTGTTCCCTGTACCTCAGCCTTAGGTTTGAGTTGCAGTTTCGATGGATGAGTATCCATATCTCAACATATATGATTTTGAAATGATTTTAGGTAGTTCATGTTCCCGCTCATATGGCAGTTTAGCAGCAAGGTACTTGCTTATGGCCAGTAACACTACTTCACCCTGAAAGTTATTAAGAACTATCAAGGAGACTGCATCAAAGTTACCTATGAATTTTATACCCAAATCATCCTCTAGTGGCCCTGTGTTCACTTTGTATTTGTTTTAGCACATCTGGTAAAACAGCTGTAGAGCATTAATTATGCATGGTGGTATAAATGCTACCAAATATACTTACCTATGTACCACATTCTTCATTAGGTGGTATAATTGCTAGGGAAGTCACATAGTAAATGTTCTATGCTTTTCTTTGGGCATTGTATGAGGATAAACCACTACCAATTGGTTAGTTTTGTGAGGAATCCAAAATTGTATTTTGTCTAATTTTACGGGCCATGTTTTTTTGCATTTATAGTCTACAGATGTATTGTCAGTGTAGGGTGGTCTATGTGAAAGAACTGGAATTCCAACATTAGACCCTGACGTCTGTAACAGGTACTGCCTCTGTCATTCAGATAGAGTAACTAATGGTAGCAATAGATGTCTTAACAGATCTTCAGTTAAATTATACATACTTATGGTATGTATCCCACTATTTCTGGACATGTAGGCCTTGGAAGGCTTAATGGACCCATCATAACGGGCTCCACTATGTGCGATAACTCTCGATTGGGCCAAACTTCATGTTCTTGTTAACTTATGGGCATCTCCTAACTCACACATATGTAGCATACAGTAAGACATGCTGGCTTACATGTAACAAAGTGTCTGGTAGCATCTCCAACTGGTGCAAACTATACCCAAAGTAAAATATTTCAAAAAGATTTGTTGGCCTCACTGTAACAACCAGTATTATCTCACCCCCAGTAGTGAGAAACCATTACATTTTCAAGTAACTTGTAATTGGACCTAATTTCTGGACCTTAGATTTATATAGCTGGTATTCTTTGTAATCTAAAATATAACTTACATCAAATTCATACAAGTTTCATGATATCTATAACTTTTACACTATCTTTGTGTTTCTTTAATTTGATCTTTAGATACCTGGAAGTTCATAAATCCTAAAGCTCTTTTTCATTTTACAAAGCATTTTCACCTTTTATTCACTGCTTGAATTATAGCGTCCGATTGAGATTAATTATTTTGCCCCATGCAGAAGTGAGACAAGTCAGATTTGAATCTTTTATTTTGTTCTCATATGCTCTATCTTTTTTCACAATAAAATGTGGCAGTATGAGCATATTGTTATTTATTTTGCTTTCTCAAGTTCCATCAGCAGCTCATTTATTTCTTGGGACCACAGTATTCAGCGTCTAATAAGAGCAAGGACAAACAATCTAGCATCATACTGTGCTTTTGGATATACAAATGTTGAAATGCAGAGGTTATGTTTAATTTTTCTACATTTACATTTTGCATAGTGACATATAGTGGTATTCAGCCTCTTTGTCACATTCTGAGCAGCAACATCTTGGACAAAATCATTTCCTAATCACATTTCTTTAATTTTTTTAATGTTTCTATAATATCATCTCACGAATTTCAGTTGTATCTTCCATTAGGATATTTCCACTATATTTTTGTTTAATGAAGTTTCACTTTATTGTTCTGGTTTCTTCTTTTACATCATGCACATCTGGAATATTTTGAAATTAATTTGTGATGCTTGAATCTTTTCCAATTCAGTGCTGTAGTTTTGATAAAAATGTTGCCAATGGTAAATCATATAGAAAGGCAATCATATAGATGTGCACTGGTTTTGTTCTTCTGTGTTGTCATTGTTGGTGGTAGAAGGAGAGTTCACAAATATGGAAAGGAAGTCCGTCATTTGTAGATAAGGTAGTACTCCTTTTGTCATCTTAGCAGGTAGTATTTAACAAGGAACTAACCCATTCAGAATCAATTTTGTTAGATTCACCAATTCTATCATTGATAGAACCATGATGGCTGACTTTTTTCCTATGTCCTACACCCGTCTCCAAGAAATAGTTCCCAGCAGAATCAGAAGGAGATACAGGCCACCATGACTGAAATTAGGTGAAGAAAATTGTGGTTACTCCTGACATTTACCTGCCTCTCATTGATTATTTTTCACTATGAACTTTGGAGCACTTGAAATCACATCGCTAGTCTCGCTGCACGGCCTTGGGTTTAATGTGAGATATTATGCCCAGGATCAGGAGTGGCCCGTGCAGGTAAGAGCGGTGAGCGGGGTGGGGGGGAACTCGACAGACAACGACAAGGGAAGATTGAGTAAATAATTAATTTTCCTTCCTCGTCGACTGTCGAGTCCCCCCATTCCGCCCCACCACTCTTACCTGCACGGGCCTCTCCTCCGCTGGATACAGAGGATTTTCAGATGTTGCCAAACGAAGCATATTTGATACCAAGGTTTGTTATACTCTTGGAGTAACAAACGAAGAGACTCTGAGACGAAATTAGGCCAAAATGTAATAAGATCGGAACAACAATTGATTGTGTGGTTCTAAGGAAGGGACTGGGCATCGTGAAGCATGGGATGTCCACATATTTATCAATACGCTTGCACAAAAAGAAAATCAGTACGTTTCATCTTTTGCTCTTTATGGAAAATTGAAATATCACGTCATGTTAGCGCTCACTGTAGTGCTTTGTTTTAATTAGACAGACAGATGTCCATGTAATACCCGAATGCTGAGTCTGATGCAGGTGATGGCCGAGACAGGATGCAGGCTCCACTCCTCTGCATAAAGAGACGTGGCTATCACAGCTGTGGCTATCCACTTGAAATGTCCAGCTCATGCCCAGCTTCACTGTAGCCACTGGGGGGGTTAAGCCGTATCCAGCCACCATGATGCCTTGACTGTGCCCATCCCTACTGACCCAGTCCAGAGAGCTTAAAGTTTTAGATATGTTTTTCTGACTTACTTTACCTATATTTTTGCCCACCAATAGTCACCCTGGACATGTGCGGCAGATATTTACAAACCGTAGCATAATACTTACTCTATATCACTTGTAATTTCAGAGTCAAGCAAGAGCTCACACTGATTATGGTGTAGGGATTGCATGCAGTCATAGTCATACAGATGAGCTCCTGGTGATCAACACAGGCAGCAGATGATCAGTGCAGATAGTCATTTGTCGCACACTCAGGTATTTGACCCAGTCGGGTTGAGCCAGTTGCCTCTGCTCCCTGCTAGAGGGAGGCAAGCTACATTGATGCAATACTTCTGTACTAGGTCTAGGTATCATTCGATAGGCAACGTGCAGCCTACATTGGCAGAAGGAGCGAAGCAAAGCTTTTTCTTAGGTTGCCCACCTGGGCAACTGATATTCAAACGACACGTACACAGTGCCAAGTGATTAAGTGCGGCATTGCTATACCAAAACAAACTGACCATGGCAAGACCTGAGCCATTGACACCCCACCCACTCGGTGAAGCTCACCCATCACTTCACCTGCTGCCAGGATCTAGCTGAATCATGGTTGCAAGCTTCTGAACCTGCATAGCTGGGCTGCAACTTCCACAGCCGGACTACGGAGACCCAGCGCCCTCCTGAAAAGCATTCAACCAACTGAGCAGATGTGACTGCAAGGAAAGCCCAACTGGGATGACTGGCATATGCTCAGCCACAAAAGCAGGGGAGCTGTGAAGTCAGCACAAAGCATAGCAGACACCATTCTCAGCCCAGTCAACAACCTTGCATCTGCTTTTGGGTGAGGAACTAGAGAAAGACTGAGAGACAGTGCACTATAAAGAGCTTTAGGGGTAAAACTGCACCTGAGATAATTCTTGCTACATCATTCCCAAGAGAAGGGGGACTTTGGGCCACAGCTGGGATAAGCATCACCGGCTCAGCCACAGAAACAGGGGAACTGTGAAGCCAGCACAAAGCACACCAGCCACCAGATTCAGCCCAGTCAACAGCCTTGCATCCGTTTCTGGATGAGGAACTGTACAAAGACTGAAAGACTGTGCACTATTGAGAGTGTTAGGGGAAAAACTGTACCTGAGATCATTCTTGCTACGTCATGCTCAAAGGGGAGGAGATGCTTTGGGCCACAGCTGAGAGAAGCACCACTGGACTCTAGCACCAGGAGACTATTTGAATACTGAATATATCATGCGTGTGGTATTTATTTCTCCTGTGTAAGGAGCCTACCTTTCTTAATGACCATCAAGTACTGTAGAAAACCCTTTATTATGCAAATGTGACTCTATATTGAGTGTTGAGCTTGAGCAACCGTACTTTAGGATTTTCATGCCCTCAACTAGTTGATGGTGACAGGGAGGCTCAAGGAGCAGTTCTCTACCTCACTTGGGCAATGACTTTCAGATCTGACAGAAAAGAATACAGAGAAACTTGCTATGTTAGCTGGTAAGTGGTTAGCTAATAGGGTTAACAAAATACTAGAGCAGCATGGATCTAAGTCAAAGGGAGAGAGGAACTCTCAACAGACTGGTTCCAAACCAGAGGGTAAGGGCAAAGGCAACTTCCAATGTTCCAAGGGAGAAGAAAACAGAAAGGAAAATGGGTTCTGAGTCACGGACAACACAAAAAGGGAGGACAGGAAGGTTCTTCCCAGATGATTACTTGTTTTAAGTTTCATAAGGAGGGGCATTTAAAAGAGAGACTGTCTGAAGAGAAACCAGATGCCCCTATAATAGTGAGTGTGTTTAATGAGGGTGAAGGGACACAAGAGGGTCCAGTTGCATTCACACTAGTGGCTTTGAAAATTTGGGAGAAGGACCCAGATACCTTGAAGCACATACACCCAACCAATAGTTTTGGTGTTAAAAGGACATAGGTTCCTGCCCTGTGTTATACAGGAGCTTACAGGACTAAAGTGGAGAGAGACGTGCCTCAAACCTGAATGGATTCTCCCTGGTGTCAATGGCACAGGTTTGTCAGCCATTAGAGAGGACATGAAATCTTTGGATTTCCCATGTTAAGGTACATTCAATGAAGGGGTGAGAGAAGCATGGACCTTGATGTCTCTTGGGCAATAGTTGGCTTGACCACAGCACAAGCTGCATATCAGTCTCAGGATGAAATTGGGACTATTCCAGATTCACCCACATCAGAATAGAATAGCAATTGCATCAGGGCAGACTCTGAGAAGGCATTGGCTGTGGCATCTATCGGCCCTGCTCCAGTCGAAGAGGAAGATAAAATGCTACAAGCGGAGCACATGTTGGAGTCTGGGTCACTGCTAGAGCTGCTGGGGTTGTTAGATGCTGGAGAACCTACCCAGTGAGAATTCCTTAAGGCACAAGTTGAGTACTTTATGTTTGTGAGACTTTGTAAGGAAACCCAAGAACAGGTCAGCAAATGAGTAGTTGGAAGGCATAATTTTAGCAGTGATGATGGACTGCTTTACAGTGAGTGTGTGAATCCTGATCCAAGAGTTAGAAAGAGGTTAGTGCTTCTACTATTACAAGGGAACTTCCTGTCGACAATGACCCACAAAGTGCCCTTAGCAGGATATTTGAGCATTAAAAAAGACACAGGGTACATTGTACCCTCTATTCTAATAGCCAGCAATGTGCAGAGACATGGACAGGTTCTGTAAAACCTATCCTGCTTGCCAATTGAGTGAAAGGTCAGAATCTAAGACCAAGTAACCATTACTGGCTTTGCCCATTGTAGGAGTTTCATTTGAGCGAGTTGGAATAGACATTGTAGGTCCATTTGACTCCTTCTGCCCCTCAGGCAGAGAATGGGGTCAAATAGACCGGATTTGGAACTTCTGAGGAGCACATCTGCAAAGGTGGTTGTTAGGGCTCTCCTAGGGATCTTTTCTAGGACTGGATTTCCAAAGATTGAATTTACAATCACAGAACTAACTTTATCTCCTTGTACATGAGAGAGATATAGGAAAAAAGTGGTGTGACCTACCACTTCGCCGCAATTGTCACCCACAAACTAAGGGGTTAGCAGAATGTTTAACAATAACCTTAAGAGAGTGATGGGACATTTACCAGAGAACCACAGGAGACAGTAAGACCCTGTCCTTCCATTTCTTTTAATCACTATGAGGAAAATTCCTCCGAAGGGAGTGGCTTTCAATGCCTTTGAACTTTTGGTTGGGTACCTAGTGTGTGTGGCCTACTCACCTTGATCAGAGAAGGGTGGGAGGGAACTTTCAAATCGCTTCAGAAGGATGTGGTGAACTATGTGATTGGCCTCAGAAATATGATGCCATAATACATGGGTCAAGGGAAGACATACCTTCAGGCTAGTCAGGAGCTGATGAAGAAATGGTATGACCAGAAAGCAATGTTGACTCGGTACAAGGACGATTGGGAGGTGTTGATGCTAAAGCCCATTTGTCCTTGAGCTTTAGAGCATAAGTGGTATGGGCCATAGAAGGTAGTGCAGAAGGTGTCTGATCTGCCACAAGGAAACCAAGGAGGACGTCCATATGAACCAATTTAAGCCTTACCTCTGGAGAGATTACAAAGTGCACATTAAGGCTATAGCAGAGGACATTAAGGAAGACAGTCAGCCTATTCCTGACTTACTGCATAGTGACACGAAGAATGGAACTGTGGACCTGAGCAACAGAAAGACTGTTGAGAAGTACTGGGATGATTTTTCCATCTTTTCTCACTGTTGCCAGCGTTGACACACAGGAGATAGTATGCTTGTCAAAAGCAAGACTTGTCACATGTCTAACAGAGTTCAGGAGTAAATGAATAGAAAAGTGGCCAAGGTGTTAGACTTGGGAGTGATTGAGCGATCTTGTAGCCCATGTCCCAGCCCAATGGTGCTGTTGCCCAATCAAGGGTCCACAAATTTGCAGTTATGTGTGAACTCAATGACATCACTAAGACAGCTGCACATCCAATCGCCACACTTGATGAGCTACTGGATGGGCTGGGTGCTGCAAATAACTTGAGCACCTTTGATCTGATCAGTGGAAATGGCAGATAGCATTAGCATATAGTGCAAATAGGAAGACTTCATTTTTAACTCCATAATGCCCTTTGAGATGAAAAATGCTCCTGCCACTTTCCAATGCCTGATGAACTATGTTATATCAGGGCTAGAAAGTTTCTGTGTGGCTTACCTGGCTGACTTTGAAGTATTTAGCAAGCCATGTGAAGACCACTTGAAGCACCAGAGCAGGTGTTGGTCATTATGTACGTGACAAAACTGACCATCAAGGCAACTAAGTACCAGGTAGGGTAGTGTACTTTGACATCAGGTGGGTAACAAAAAGATATGCATTTTGGGTAACAATATCTAGTCTCTATTGAAGTGGAAGGTTCCTACTACTCAAACACAAATGAGAGGCTTTCTATGAATCACTGGTTACTACAGATACTTTGTAGCCAAATATGGGACCAGAATTGACGCATTGACAGCGTTGACATCCAAAAAGCAACCCAAGAAGTTGATTTGGATGGGGGTGGCGAAAGGGTTTTGATGACCTGAAGAGAGCACCCTGCAATGCACCTGCACTAAAGGGCCTTTATTAAGTTAGGCCTTCATAATACAAATGGGTGCCTCAGATAAGAGGATTTAGAGCAATACTGGCTCAACTTGATGAGAAGGGTGGAGAGCATCTACTGGCCTTTAGTAGTCGCAGGTTACTACCCAGAGAACAGAACTGAACAGCCGTTGAAAATGAATGCTTTGGCAGAGTGTGGGCTTTGAAAAGGTTCTGGCTCTATCTGTTAGGTACTAACTTTGTGGTAAAGATGGATCACAAACCTCTCAGGGGTTCATGGCAAAGAAGGATGAGAATCCTAATTTGCTGAAATAGTATGTCTCACAACAAGGTCTAGATTTCACTGTGTAGTACAAAGCTGGAATGAATCATGGGAATGCGGATGAACATTAAAGCTGGTTTTGTGGATCCTGCTCCGGACTTCCCCAGTGGTGGAGCAAGTTTTGGGGTAATCTGATCTGGGAGGTGTGTCACTTGAGATGGGAATGCCCCTTGCTTGATGTACAGTTGTGCACTGAGTGGCTCTCTATGTATATCTTGTACATTTGTTTTTGATTTTTAGCCCTAGCCTTTCACTATTCTAATATGAGCACAGAGGTCTAAGCTTGTCCTCTGAAAGAGTGACGTGCTGGAAGGTCCTGTGGCTGTTGGGGCTCACCAAACCTGCCTTATTATACCTACAGTGGCCTATTGCCCCTGTTGTGGGTTTTATACATGGAACAAAGGTGGCAGGGTAACATGATTTGTGGATTCATATTTGTGGCAAGATCATTTTATCTGTCACTGGAGTGGAGGCCTACTGGCCTACTCATGGACAGTTCTGCTTCTATATGATTACCTAGATTCTCATGCTAATATCTCAAGTACATGTTGTGCATGTTATGTGTGTGGCCAGGTACATGCATGTTGTCTATGAGAGAACCATGGTAATTGAGCCTCCGGGATCCATTTTAGATGCCCCTGGCCTGGACGGCTGCACATGATGGAGATGCATTTGTTTTCCCAGAAAATGAAAGTGTATTGCTGACACTCCTGCAGCTGTGGGGAACAGAACTAGACAATGAAGTCAGAAGAGATAATGCTCCTTTAGAAATTCAATGACGTCCTATTGCTGAGAGGGGCTGCTAATCAGTTTTCCTGTAGCAATGCCTTTGGTAGGTAGTGGGGGACACGGTGAAGCTGTTTCACATGGTTACATTAGGCCCGGATAGAAACGCCATTTTACATGCTCACGTTCTTGAGTTGCCTTCTCTCCCTAAACACGATGACATTTGACACACATTAATTTGTGTACACATACAGGATAATATTCTTCAAACTCAGTTTTGCTTACACTGCCACTTCGTAGGCACACTATCAGGCATCTTGAACATTCAGTACAAGGGCTAAGTTCATTGCGCAAAATGTTGTTATTTGTTTTGGCCACTCAGTGATAGAGCTATCACAATAGAACAACAATTGCGGGCTGACTGGGGCTTCGGCATGGTAATATAGATGATGTTATTATATATACAACATGAGCCCATTGTTTAGACAGAGGAGCATTTTGCTGGCACTGAGAGGTTGACGCATACTGGAAATCCAGCCCAGCTCATTCCTGTTTACCTCATGCGAGGGATGCAGCCCAGCTCTCCACCAAGACAGGCAGCTTGATGACACTTACCCACAGGTAACGCGGAGTTAGATCACCCTGCAGGGATTTGGCAGATTCACTCACCCTAGACATAATAGGTTAGAATGTACTACGAAGGAGCATAATATATTACAGTACTTGTATCCAAGCAATATTCTCTGTAATCAGCAAAATGGCTGAACCGTTTATCATTTTCACCATTCTAGTAATGCTGATCACATTATTCTGTTTCCTTCTATTGATTATTGCAGTGCAAGTATTTTACTCAAGAATCATAATGCTTCAATAAATATTGAAATGCTTTGCTATGCATTTCTTGTATATCTCTTTGGGTATGCATAAGTAACTAAGCAAAAGGGTTCTACATCTGTTACCAAGATTTCCTTTGGGAGTCAGAGTTGTCATGTTCTGAGGTTGTGCATCCATTTGTTGCCCTGTCAGGTTAGGGGTACAGAAAGTGTGCTGTGAGCTAGCAGGACTTAGACCAACATATCCGAACAGTGTGCGTGAAATCAGTTTTGCACAGTTCTGATGGTTATGCTGTCGAACAAACACACAGTTTTACTTGGGAATGTATAGACTGTACAACAGCTGTTGTCCTGCGTAATAGAGCTCCATTAAATGAGTGTCTCCCCTGACCCCTATTCAGTGTAGTTGTTGATAAGTTAGGTGAAGAAAGCTTACACCTATGTGTGCCTCTTTTCTGGGTACTTCAAATTGTAGACTTCCTTGCTGTGAGGTATGTCACTCTACACAAATGCTGTGCCTGAGAACAGCCTGAGGAGGACGCTTTAAAGAAGAACCACCCAAACCGGTTCTAAAAGTGCAGGAAGAGAATCCACATACTGTGTCTGCTTCGACTGTGTAAAGGTGGGGGTCACAGACCCACTTTCGGTTCAATTTCCAAGTTCCCTTTGGCCAAGGAAAGGATTGTTCCGCAGAGTATTCTGATGACTGCTGTGCAACCAGAGCTGGTGCCTACCTATCAGTCCACTTCCCAGACAAGACGGAACATCACCAGATAATTTGCCTATTGAAGAGCTGTACTCCTGACCTGAACCACCTGAAAGCCAACTTTCTTGCTGAAAGAGGGAAAGAGCCTGCCAACCCTGCAGGAAGTATATCTGTCCAAGTAGTGATAGACCAAAGAACACTTCAGAAAGCAATCTGCTAGTCCTAAGAGGTGATGGATGGAAGGCTTAAAATAATCTCAGCCACTGGATGCAATTTCGTGGGGCTGCATTCTAGTCCATTGCTTTTCAGCCACTATGCCACTCTAGACAAAGGCCCTCTTTATGCAAATCAGTACTGACCCTGCTCCTCATGAGAACAGTCTGTCTGGAACTGCCAGACAGGGCCCTCTCTAAAAGGGGCAGCATGCAACCCCAGACCGGTTTTGACCTACTTACACCTCATTAGTGAGCTTTAGCATGAGTCCGATGTCCCAGTGAGGCGGGACCCACATCTGGGCATACCTGTAGCACCTAGGGCATCATTTGCAGCAAACAACAAGATGATGAATGTGTATGGGCACAGACTCTCTAGCAGTGTGATTCAATGGCGGATCTCGCCGCCATTCAAGAAGATCGACCAGGGCTGATGATACCCCATCATCAATCAAGAAATGTGCCCTTGGTGGACATCGCCACTGAAACCCACAGCTGCGCTGTGGTAGACATTGTCATGGAAAAAACATGAACTGTGCCCGTGTTGGACATTGATACTGAAGCAAGAAATGTGCCAATGGTGGGTGTAATTACCATCAACAAGGGTATGCCAATAGTGGTCACCACTGCTGCATTGCCAAAGAGTGCCTTGTGGCTGCCATCGTTTTGGGCCATTGTGAAACATCATCTACATGGCGGATGAGCACCTTGTTTATTGATGAGTGACCCAGAAGAGGGTCCAGCACCTCCCGTAGGCCTCCACCGAAGCCTAGTACCTTTGTTCTCCGAAGGACTCCAGGTGACAGTTCCTGCTGCCTCATCCTGTCCTAACTGAATTAAGAGCTGTGTCTGCAGCTGGGGCATCTCCTCTCAGAAGTAGGAGAGATCCTAGACGTTTGCTGCTGGTTTCCCACTGGCCAACGAAGTGGACAAGGATACCTGGATACCTGTGTTGTGACGAGACTGTCTCAAAAGGACTTTACCGAACTGAGTGCAACCGTTATTGAACTGGGTTCTCCCTCACCTGAGCCTTGATTCATGCCACATAAAACTCTCTGTCCTACAGGGGAACCTGCCTAAATTCAGTAGAGGAGGGACACCCAGGAAAGTCAGAAGCAGAGGGCGATATTCTGAGTCGCAGTAGCCCCAGCTCATATGTTGTCACATTTGTTGTCATTGTACCTGGCGCTATTATGTGTGTAGTATTCCATTTTAAGTAGGTGTTTAAAAGTACTTTTCTTATCCAAGAAAAAGAACTGGGTTTGACATTCAGTTATTGTGCTGCTGGATGGTTGTTGAAACTTGAGTTTGCGCACCCTCACACTACCTTCACGAGAAGCCTGTGACTGCGTCCCATCACTACCACTAAGGGCACGATTACGAGTCTGGCAGTCTCTGGTTGTGTTGCGGTGGTCAGAAGGCCACAATATGCTTGGTGGGACAGCAACGGTCCTGCCAAGCATATTACGAGTTTCCTCTCTGCTGGCGGTGTCATGGAGGTTCCTCCTCTATGAACACCGTGGCGGGGAGGAAACTAAGGGGGCCCTGCATGGCCCCTTGTGCCTCCTCCACATGGGGATGCAAATAAGGGGAGCACAACATGTGCCCCCCTGTGTGCATGCACCCCCCCAGTTCCTGCACGACATGGACCTTCCAGTTTCATTTTCTGAGGCACCGCCGTGGGAACGTCAAAAGCCAGCCCACCAGACAGGAGGAAACTCCAAATCTGGCAGGTGGTCTGACCACGGCTTTGGTGGGGCAGACCGGGCGCCACACCACCAAAGCCTTAATCAGGCCCCTAAGAGTCTATTGCTGAAGGGGTTGTACTTGGCTCAGTTTTCAGAGCCATGGTAGGATGGACCCGGGACGTAAAGGGCAAATGATGTCCACAATCCCCAAGCTGAAGCCCAGTAGCCCCTTACAGAGGACCTGTGTGATCACCAGAAAATGTGCTGTAAGCAGGAGTACATAAGAGAGGAGCTGTGGGCTTTCCCACATGCTGATCTTCTCTATAGGCTCTTGGCTGAAAAATAGATGTGTTAGTCCGCCTAAGAAGTAGTTTCATTATTCATGACTGCTTTACTGATAGGGACATTGCTAATGCAGACTCCATGCCAAATACAATTGAATTGGACTTTGCATGGTGTAACCTCATGATAAAGTAGGAAGGAGTTTCACACTGTGATCTCTCTGACAAACATCATATGAAAAACTGTTTGCCAAAAAACATACAAAGTTGCTTTACATTGGGAACTCTCTGACAAATGCAGTAGGCAGGGGTTTTACATTGTGAACTCCTTGACAAATGAAATTTACATTGTAAAATCTGACAATGCAATAGGAAGGAGGTTTTGCATTGTGAACTCTATGACAAATGCAATGGTAATAGGTTTAGTACAGCGGTCTCATTTTAGGTTTGGCCACAGTAAATGCTTGGTGCCTTGAAAGAAAGGCTTAGGGATCTATTCGCAAAGGTAAATCTACACATGCAGATTCACTACAGTAAATTTACTCTTACAATTCTGACTAATTGTACTACTTTTGGCTATCCACAATTTGCAAGTGTAAAGGGGGAGGATGTAGCCTAACGGCTAGGGCGGTCGACCTCAAATCTGGGGAACCGGGTTCAAGTCTCGGCAACGACGCTCAACATCCTGTGATTCTGGGCAAATCACTTAATCTACCCATGCCTAACAAAAATGAATGTGTCCGTCTGTAACAAAACTGGTGCTCATGTAAAGCGCTCTGATACCCGATAACGTCGGGTCTAGTTCATGCTATATAAAACTCTGAAAAAAACAAAAAGTTACTCAAAAGTGCAGGTGTGAAGAAGTACGATGGCAATATAAATGTAGATAATATCTTCTTTATTGAAGCTTCTCATAACAGTAACGTCCTATCCACAAGGCACCCAGCATCAACTCAACTTGGAATTCTTAACAGAGACTCTAAGATAAACACTCCAGAAAGCCTAAGCATTCTACATTACATGTAAACTGGTTAGGAGACATTAAACAGTATGTTAAGCAATTACCACACACCTTTCCCCTTTACCTAAAAACAAAAACATATAAACATATTAACATAATCATACCTAAACAGGTTCATGTAGAGCCTCAGGAGTTTATAGAACATAAAACCTAAATGAGTAGTTAGTTTAAAACAAAATCACGTAGTGCCTCCGGAGCTTTACATGTGCGAGAGCTCCTGCGTAAGGAAGAGGCAATCCTGGAGGGAACAGCAAGAACATCTTGTTTAGTGCAGCTACTAGAAAGCATGAGGGCAATCCTACCCAAATTCCATATGCGCCCATTATCCAGTTTCACAGCATTACGAAACAGCTTTGTCACCTTAAACGGCAGAGAGAATTTTGCACCAGCAGACTTCTGGGGATAACATACTTTTACGCTGTCACCCACACATACATTTGTGTGAGAAACAGCATGTCTAGTGTCAAAATTTTCATTTCTCTTTACTGACTTGAGGTCCTGAATTTCCTGCCATTGCACACCCTTAGGATCTTCAACATCCACACTTTTTCCCCTCATCCAAGATTGAAACATGAACGTGTTGGGAGTCCGACCCCTAAACAATTCAAAGGGAATTTATCCCGTAGTAGAGTGGGGGGTTAGGCGGTAAACCATCACTCTTTCAACTATTCCCGTTCTCCAGTCCCTGCCTTGGTCTTTAGCTAGCTGAATGGACTCTTTTAGCACACGGTTGAACCTCTCCACCATTCCATTACATTTGGGATGATAGAGAGAACAACGCTTGTGCTTGATTCCCCTTCTAGTCAAAAATTCCTCCATTTCTTTCGAAACGAGTTGGACACCATTATCTGTCAAAAGAGATTCTGGGACACCTTCTCTGCAAAAAACATCTTCTAAGAATTTAATAACATCTCTAGTTTCTATACTTTGTGTTCCTTTAACTTCAGGCCATCTTTAATACATGTCCATCAACACGATGACGTAAGATTGGCCAGCTTTGCTAGACACAGGCCCCAAAAGATCTAAGGCTACATCTTGCCAACAACGAGTGGGTGTTTCACATATGACCATCGGTTGTACCCTAGTCTGGTATACCTTATCACAGGCGTTGCACTCCATGTAGTCCCTTATCACACGCTCCACGAGGATATCAATCCCTGGCCACCAGAAGTGTAAACGAACCCTCTCCTTAGTTTTTGAGATTCCTTGATGTCCCTGATGGGCCAAATGAATGATTTTCATCCTAACTAGTGATGGAGGAACAAGTCTGGTGCCCCTCCACAGCAAACCACCGCTCACTGAAAGTTCATCCCGAACATTCCAGAACTTGCGAACTTCTTCACTAAAGTTCCTAATGCCTGCCCAACCTTCGGTCACAAGCTTACATACTTCTTTCATGACAATATCAGTCCTCATTGTATCTTTCCATTCTACCTCAGTTATCACTTCTTCTATGATTTCACCCACTTTATAATCATCAACTTCCCATGAATCTTCTGGATCAGCAAGCACCCCCCACTCTGTTTGGAGACCAGGCGAGAAAGACAATCCACAACTTTGTTCTCTGCCCCGGGTATGTAACTTACTACAAAATCATAATCTTGTAGAGCGATTACCCACCTACATATTCTTGAAGAAACTGCATCAAGGCTCATTTTGCAAAACACATCCTTTAGAGGTTTATGGTCAGAACGAACAACAAATGAGCTACCCCAGAGAAATTGTTTCAACTTTTTGATGGCCCAAAAAATACACAGTGCTTCTTTTTCTATCACAGAGTATTGTACTTCCAGACCAACAAGTGCTCTGGAAAGAAACATGATGGTTACTTCTTTACCATCTTTCACTTGTTTAAGTACAGCACCCAATCCCTTTGAACTTGCGTCAGTAATTAAGATAGAACATGAAGAAGTGTCAAAGCTCTGAAGAGAGGGTGCAGAACTTAGAGCATTCTTGACATCTTCAAATTCCAATTGGCATTGAGGAGACCAAATAAACTTCTCTCCTTTTCTTAAGAGAGATCTTAACGCGAAGGTGCGACATGCAAACTGGGGAACAAATTTATTATAATATTCCGCCATTCCAAAAAACGTGACAAGATCATCTCTAGATTGTGGGACAGGAAGCTCCTCAATGGTTTTCACAAGGAGATCTCTAGGTTTAACTCCTCCTTCAGTCAATTTGTGGCCTAGATAGTCAATTTCCGAGAGGTTAAACTTACATTTGTTCTCTCGCAAGGTTAAACCTCTCATATTAAACCTCTTAAGCACAGCCCTAAGCCTTTCATCATGGCAGCGCTCCTGTAACACTGTTAGTGCTGGTGCTTCCCTGGGGGGGTGCCCTGTGTGATTTAGGCACCTCCAGTTGAGGCGGAAGTTGAGGCGGAAGAAAACATCTAATAAATCTCAGTCCCAGACACAGTTTTACTTAAATATAGCAAATTAAGCAAATCCTGCATCTGAGTTTACTGGATGCTCACCAGATGCAGTTTGTTCCCTTTGTCAGGAACGATAAATAATGATACAGAACGTGGAGGTGTCTGCTTGCTCTGCCCTGCTTGCTGTCTGCCTGTTGAATTGTCTCAAGACTCTCCGGCAAAGCCGCACCTGACAGCTTCGAGTTGGTTGCTAGTGCCGGTGCCAGTGCCAGTGCTGAGGATAGGATCAACAGCATTGAGAATTACCTGGACCTCCTCTGATTTCTGGGTCTTTATATCTGGGACTTTAGACCCTAGATTTTGGATTGTGGCCCCTAGAGCCAAGAGAACGGCGCACAGAACAACATGCGGACAAGGAATGCGGGTTTGGCTCAGCCCCAGGCCAATTATCGCCCCCACAAATCGGCGAGACGCCAAAAGGCTAAGATGCTGTATCCCCTTGACAAAGGCAGCGTAAGATCCTGTTCGATCGCCCAGGATGGGCAACAATCAGGAGAGCAGCACTTGAACTCTCATCTATGTTCTCATCTATGTTCAAACACAAAGACTAGGAATACAAATACAAATACAAATATAAACATGACTACAAATTCAACTCAAAATCAGAGCGAATACACCGCAATTGGCAATACCAATTGTAGCACTGATAGTAAGAGTCCTAAAGGCAACAACGATATCAGAAATTACTTTCAACAATTGACTAAACTGGGCAATCCCGGTAATCTTGGAATAAACAAGTCTGAAAAACAGCTGTTATATCTTGCCTTGCAACAGGCACAGCAATCACCGGAACCATTGCTAATACTACTACATTAGTACATGCTAGATCATATGAAACCTTGAATCAAAGTTCCCCACTGACTGCCTCGCTTTCTCCAGAAGTTCTTATACTTAAGGTCAATAGCGTACTAGCAAAAGAAAATTTAACTAATCATAGCCCGCTTTGTCCTAACATCGCAGGAATCTGCACATCAGTGCTAACAAACTTAGACAATCGGTCCTCGGAATTTGTCCCCGCCATCTCCTTGGAGGAAAGTGAGGCAAATGAGGCAAGCGAGGAGTTTCCTCCCTTAATACGACACACTATGGATATTATGGATAGCTCCACACTTTTGAAGCTCCAGTTGGACCCCCTGGCTTCCTCTTTCACGCCTAATGAGCCAACTGAGCACGGGGATGAGAACATTTTACTAAAAGGGTGTCCAGATCTAAACCAAAGCGCACCAAGTGCAAATGAACCAAGGGTGCCCAGCTCGTTAAAAATGGATATGGAAACTGCTTTGGTGCCACAAAACATAGAAAATTATCTTGCATTGATCAACGAAGCTTTGATTTCGACGGCAAATGCAGCCATAATGCATGCAGATAAATTAGACACTAAAATAATTATACTGCAATCAGTCGCCAGCTTGATCTCTGGATTAGACTTGAAATTGGAACTTCTAAACTCCCTAATTTGCAGAGCCCAGGCAAATACGGATATAAAGACAAAACGAGATGATTGCGGGTGCTCCCCAATACTGCTGAAATTGGAAAAGCTTCCAGAAATAATGACCACCTTAGTTACGGACCTTAAGTGTGAAGTTAATAGGTGGACGAGCAATACACCATGCCCTTCCCAGCATAACTCAGCTCAGAGTCTAAGTAGGAAGACTTCACAAACTAATATGACAAAAGCCATATATGAGTCATCAGGGCCAACGGGAGACCAAATCAACAAAATAAGAACAGGAGATCTGCTGCCTACATTGGCCCCACAGCTAAGGCTACAGGACAACCCGGTTACCTTAGAAAAAATGCAGGAAATTTCCTGGCACGAAAGCAACAACCTTAAAAGTCAATCTAGTGTCAATGTCTCGCCCTCGACACTCAATCCGCATTTTAAATTACAATCCTGTCTTACCCTCGACAAAGGCCCTGGAAAATCAGATGACCCAACATTATCGACCCTAGAATTTCTACATTTGTCCAGGAAAAATAAGAAAAAACTGAAAAAGTTAAACAAAACAAAAAATGGCAAAAGCTATTCTAGAGGGACCATCAAGCATTGGCTTGTGCCAGAACAACAGGAAAACAGAGAACATAGTAAGGAGAATCAGAATGACATTGGTTCTATACAAAAAACAATTGCCACTGAACAAAATAAAGGCACGCAGATTCACGGCACAACCATTAACGATATATCTGCTCAGAGTCTTCCAGGAAATTTAAGTGGGAATTCAATCAAAAGTCAGAGTACAACGGTCCTAGCGCCCAGTGACCACCCGATCAGTACACAAGGCGCACAGATTGAAGAACAATGCCAAGGAATTACAAATAAACTTGCTCCTGCACAGCCAATAGTCCATAAGATGCCTCAATTTGAAAATACATCGAACTACCAATGGGAGTTGAAAACGGCTCAAGTAAACACTAATGACTCTCCGTTCCTCCCGGATTGCAACCCCCAAAGGACCATGTCAAAGATCGTGAAAATCTGACAGTATTGTTATACCCTGAATATATTTCGCAGGGGAACTGGGATATCCTCAATAGAGGAAACCTTTTGAAGCTTTGCCAAAATATCCCGGGCCTGGAAAATATGAAAACAACTGATATTGAGACAGTGGCTTTCTCCGGCCCAGGACCAAGTGATTTAAATGAAACAACTGTGATAACCTTTACCAACCGGATTATGGCGGATGCTTTGAGAGGGTACAAAACACAACTGGAAAATTGGGGCATAACAATCAAGCCCCCAGTTGTTATTAAATACCCAGAGATTCTGAAAAACAATGCATTATGCATTCAACAGGGCGAACAAGATCGGAGCGGGCAGAAATGGATGACCAGTAAACACTCAATTTCATTAGCTACTGGATCCATTCTGCACGGCTCCATAGGTGGCACACAAATGACTCAGCGAAGCAACAGTTCAATCCAAATCACCAAACATGTGGAAGGAGGTAATCGTTACTGCTTAACCAAGGGGAACAACATCAAAGATTGGTCTTGGCTCCCACTAGCCTTAAACCCTAGCCCCTAATATCAGGCCCTTACTAGGAAATCATTTGATACCTTCAAAGATCAGCTATGCCCCAAACAACGGCCATGCCATGCATAGAAGCCCCTCGGATAATAATCATGTGATTAATATCATGACTTGGAACGTTGCAGGGATACATAAAGTTTTGCAAAGCCCAGCACAATTATATTCCTTGCAGGAGACGACATAATTTGTGCCCAAGAAACATGGGCCACTTCTTCCACCCCAATAGGGGACTATGCAGAATATTTTAAGCCTGCTACAAAAGCAAACATCTTTGGGAGACCATCAGGGGGCATTTCAACATACGTCAAGCACGCACTGAAAGTACATTTTACAGTAATAAATAACCCCTCGGACATGTTTTTGGCTGGCACCTTGAAAGGCTTGAATACAATAGATGGCCCAATATCCATACTCTTAATCAATGTCTATTTCAATCGCAATGAGCCGGGGTTGAAGGACAAACTTAATCGGTTGTTAAAGGAAATTGAAACTCTGCTATTACAGTATGCAGGCATGGATTCTATCATTCTCGGTGATTTTAATATGCACGATATAGGGCTGAAGGTACCAGAAAGCCACCCCAACGGGGGACTGGAAGATTCAACGCCCTAATGCGGGCATATAACCTGGTAACGACACATTCTTTAATTACAAAAGTCAATTCAGCGGCATTGATACCACCTACTTACAATAATCAGACCACAATAGACTATATTTTACTAAGTGAAAGTCTACAAAAACATATGTTAAACTATGTAGTTCAACCACGGAACGAAAGCGACCACGCCGCACTATCCGTACAGCTATCCATTACAGCGAAACGGCGTTATACTCTTCGCTGCATTGGAGCCACAAAGGGGAGGAGCGGTACAGACTCCTCAGAAGAATCAAATGGGGGCCGTTTACAAGCCATAAGTTTACCTTATGGAAATCAACATGGAAAGGCTGGCAGACTGGCCCCAACGATAAGGGCCATATAGGGGAATGGGGCTTACTTGCCTATGACTTGGCATCTTTGCTTCGGGGAGCACCACATATAGAATTAACGCTAACCCCGCACACAAACTGGGGCACCAACCAGCAATCAAGGAAAGCTCCAAACAATTGAACTCCAAACGCAGGGCATACCAGGCAATTAGATCCGATTCCGCTAAAAAGGAACTAAAACTAGCGGGCAAGAGGCACTCTTCATTGGTTTGGCAGGTAAAACGGGAACTCACAGAGGCAAAATGGCTGAAGATCTTTGAGCTGCTTGCACCTAGCAAATCCCAAGAATTTTGGCAATATTTAAATAAGGTAATCCATGGGACCCCTAATAGAGAGAATTCAATTGATGCAAGCACCTGGGTGGCCCATGTAAAAACCCTCTATACCGATGAATCAAAGGCAAATATCACAGAAAGAATAACATCTCCTGGGGGGCAATCAAGCAAAGCGATAACAGATCTTATGGAACCCCTGGTAGTTTATATCCCCCCAGAAAAAAAGGTAATTCGAATCATCTTGAAAAAAATACGCCACAACGGAGCTCCTGGACCTAATGGCCTACCTGGCTCCCTCTTCAGGGAGGACATCGACTTTTGGGCAGCGAATTTGGAACAGCTGTATGCCGAGTGTAGGCTTTTGGAGGATGTCCCAGACTCCTGGAGGGGGTCACTGTTACATCCAATATATAAAAAAGGGCCAAGTACGGATCCCAGGAACTATCGTATGATAGCTTTATTGGACATTGAGGGCAAGGCTTATGCAAGCACTCTTTTGGCGGAACTAGCCGAATGGGCCAGCAAGGAAGATCTTCTCCCTTTCTATCAGACCGGATTCCGATCAGGAAGTTCCACCATAGACAACATCATTGCCCTATCATATCTAGTACACCAAACGATGGCCCAAGGCACCCAGCCGCTTTTTGCTTGTTTCATCGACTATACAGCAGCGTTTGATGGGGTAGACCGCAACATCTTATGGAAGAAGTTGGCACATTGGAACATCTGCCCGAAATTGTTAAAAGCCATTAGATCATTGTATTCACAAACTTGGGTAAGAGTCAAACTCTCATGTGAATCCGCTACAGAAAAAATCATCACGGATCACGGGCTAAAGCAGGGCTGTGTTCTTGCCCCGCTGCTCTTCAATTTATATACAGCTGATTTGGGCAGCGCTCTGCATGGAGCCACTTTATCGACTCCCAGGATTGGGAAAATTAAGATCCAGCTGATGCAATATGCTGACGATTTGGTCCTTTTTGATCACACAAAAATTGGCCTTCAAAAAGCCTTAATAGCTCTCTCAGAGTACAACGTCAAAAATAAGCTGGTTGCTAACCCAACGAAATCCAAGATAGTGATTTTTGGACGTTATCCCAAAAAAAAACTGACGAAATGGCGTTTGGGCCCATTAATATTGAATAGTACACAATTGTACAATTATCTTGGGGTCTGGATTAGTGAAACTGGTCGCTCACAGGTCCATCGTCATAAACTCCAGCAGAAAGGAAAAATGGTTACTTACGCCATCTGCAAACTCCAAGCCGTCCTAGAAAGTCCAACTACAACAGCCATCCAACGAGTCTTGAGGGCAAAATTACTACCCTCCCTCAATTATGCGATACAGGCGTTTCCAGGCAAACTCTCGCAGGATCTTGAAAAGATCCATTGTTCAGCTTATAAAAAGTTATTTTGTCTACCAGCATGTACTAGGAACACTTTAATTCGCCTGGAATTCAATCTTAACCGACAATCTCTGGAAGAACTGGCGACTCTGGCGAAATACTATTATTTAACAACTGTGGCACCAGAGAATTCAATGAAGTCTGTTATAAACAACATCTTTCAACAACCCGGTAATCCATGGTCAATTGGCCTTGCTTCAGCCAAAGAACTTTTGAAATTAGCCATAGAGAATTGGGACCCCAATACAATCAAGTATACCATCATAAAAACATCAATAAAAAAGCAAGTAAGATCACACTCGCAGTACACTGGACATTGAAGCTCTGACAGCTAGAGGGTTTCATGAGACCCAACGCTCTCCACACATAACGCATGGCCTTAAATTACATCTCACACAGCCGGTGGGGAGGCTAGCCCTTTGTAGGATTCTTGCAGCCAGACTACATCCTCTTCCCTTAAAAGATTTGTACCCTTCAGTGAAAGTAAGACCGGCCATTGCGGAGTGCCGCCTCTGCTATTACAAGCGAGAATCGTTGGCCCATATTTTGCTATGCTGTCCTGCCTTGTTGCAAGCACGCCGTATCCATCTAAGGCCCATTCTTCTCCAACTTGGCACGCGAACGGCAAATGAGGCCATTCAGCAGTTATATTTGCTGGACACAGTGAAGCACATGGCCAACTTTGCCAAGTTCATTTGCTATGCCCGCTCAGCTCTTATGGACAGGTCAACTTTAGCTGTGCGTGGGAACCATCTGGATGAGGGGTCCACCCAGTTCGGCACCCATTGAAAGTTTGACTTGGAGTATTTAAAGGACTGTTATTCATTTTAATGTAAAAAAAAAAAAAACAACAAAGAAAAAGACCAAAGGATTTTAAGAATAAGAAGTGTATACATATTATTTTATTCATTTTACTATCTGTTTTATATTGATCGTTTTCTTTGTATTGGTTTTTATTAATCACACAAATAAAGAATCATTGTCATTGTCAATCAATCATTGCCTTTCATCATGCTCTTGTTGAGACGACCCATGAACTAAAACATCGTCCTGATATATTTTAACCCCACCTAAACCATTCAACACGTCTTCCATGACTCTCTGGAACACGGAAGCTGCAGAGTTCAAACCAAAGGGAAGGCGAGTGAATTTGTAAGTTCTGAATGAGGTTATAAAAGATGTCAAATTCATTGAATCATCATCAATTTTGACCTGATGATAAGCCACCTTAAGATCTAGTGTGGAGAAAACCCGGGCATCTTTTAATTGAGACAGCATCTCCGTGATATTAGGAAGAGGGTACTTGTCAGAGATAACTGCTCGATTAAGAGCCACACACAATCTCACTTCTCCGGAGGCCTTGCGTGCAAGAACAACCGGAGCCAACCAATCACTTGCTTCCATCTCTACAATGATGCCCTCTTTCTTTAACTTTTCAAGTTCAGCCTGCATAGATTCTCTCAAAGCCAAAGGTACACTGCGCAGCTTACATGTCACGGGAACAGCGTCAGGCTTGAGTATGATTTTATGTGTGTATCCTGAGAGACATCCTAACCTCTCACTGAAAACATTTTTGAATTCAGTATGTAAATCACAGCTCTGATTAACTTCTAATAGATCACTAGAAACAACATTCATAGGAACAGTTTGTGAAGAGATGTCTCCGAATAATTCAGGGATCACCACCAGGAACCAATGACACACCCAGATCAGCCTGGTGTATCCAGCTGATGATACTGTCACCTCTACAAGAGATGTATACCTTCCCTGCAGTTAGTCTCCCTTTGTACTCTATGTTGCGCATAAAGTAACCAAATAATTTTATGGGCTGACCACCATATGCTAAGGGCTTGATGTCAGGTTTATACATTTTCACCTTCCCATTCAACATCTTGTCAAAGAACTCTTTGGACATAAGTGAAATCTTTGCTCCCGAGTCAAAAAGCATTTTAATATTACAATTATTTACTTGAACTTCATCAACTGGACTTTTACTTTTGTTCTGCCCAACCTGAAGCAAAACCTCCCCACAGTGTAACTCATCATAATTAGAACCACTCTCATCCTCTAGGGAAACTTCTTTAACTCGTCTACCCTGCTTGTTTTTCTGAGCTCTGCAGGCTTTAGCTAGATGGCCAATCTTCCCACAATTGTGACATTTAGACGTGAGAGCAGGAAAAGAATTATCGTTAGCAAGATGACCAATCATATCGCAACGGAAACACTTTACTATGAAACCTCTTTTTCGGTTGAGAACTGAAGAGGAATGAGTTACAGGTTCATGATGTTTCGAAGTAGGTTTTTAAGTCACAGCCTGCACCTTTTCATTCAAACCACCATTCTCTTTCTTAATAACCTCAACACATGCAAGAGAGTGTTCTATTCTTTTAGCTATGGATACCACTTCATCTAATTTTGGATCATCTTTTTGCCACAATTCATCTTTGATTTTTTTCTATATTGCATCCTAACATTAATTGGTCACGACTGCGCTCTTCAAGTGACCCTTCAAACTTGCAGATGGCACCTAATTTTCAAAGATTTGTTATGTACGTTTCAACAGATTCTTGTGATTTTTGTACTCTCCTTCCAAAGTGATACCTCTCTAAAATAGTGCTGGCTTTCGGAAGATAATGTTTATCAAGTTTTTTCAGACAAATCTCAAATTCATTGAGTCTATCCGACTCACTCTCACACAAATCAGGAAGATGTTCGTATACTTCCTGTCCTTCGGAACCCAGGCAGTGTAGTAATAGTGCTGATTTTCTTTCAGCACTTAGAGATACTCCACAAACTCTTGCGTAGTTAAGAAAAACTTTTTTCCACTGGTCAGGGCGTCACGAAAATTCCTATTTCCCGGGATTCTTTTTGAATCCCGGGAAATAGGAATTTTCGTGACGCCTGACCAGGTATTGGCCGCCACATTGGCCACCCGCAATATGGGATATTAGACTTTTGCATTTGACTTGACATCAATTTTGAGGAGCGAAATTTGGTTATTTTGTCTGACTGATTCTGGATACATTGAAATTAAAGTACAGAAGCTTTTTATAAGATTGATTTATTTGCTGGAGCCCTGATGAAGTTCCAGGATTGGAACGAAACGCGTTGGCTGATGTTCAACTTTTAATCTACAATCATAATAAAGATATATATATTTTTTGGATACATTTGGAGCGTATGGACTTTGATCTGGTGCACCTTCCTCCCTATCTTATAAAAACGATTTTCTGGTTGCCAGTAGAGTGGAAGTGCGGTACACTCTGGAAGTAGTTGCACAGGCTCTTATTTAATACCCTTGTACTGGGGAATTGATGTGCTGAACCTTGGTCAGCCGCATTGTTTGTTTGTTTTATATTCAGTTTTCTCGTAATGTTTGTATAACAACTGATGATGAGTGTAAATGTTGTATAGATTTCGGACAAGCAGGTTTGCTTGTCACCGTAGAAAATATAATGTATAATTTTCCGATAAACAGGTGTGCTTGTCACCGTAAATAAATAACTAGTTTCCGACAAGCAGGTGTGCTTGTCACCATAGTAATGGCAATACGCTGTAAAATTTCCAGGGAAACAGGTGAGCTTGTCACTGAAGTAGAAATACAAGCTTCGTAGCAAAAAAATAAATGTCATTTCATAGACAACTTGTGAATTGGTTTGCGTGTGGACAAGTTTGAACAGAACTTGTAGAAGGTAAGTGAAGTAATCACAACACAGAGAAGAAACGGATGATTCTGTGCGAGGGGATGTCTTCACACGCAGTTTCCGTGAAAGCGCGATTAAATAAACTTGCTGTACATTGTCGCTGAGAAGGCTGAAGGATCCGTGTGTCCGGGGCGGCCTTTGATACTTTGGTTTCCAGGCAACAACAAAGTCATGAACGTGAGACTCTCGTTGTCAAGCCAACGTGAACATGCTTGTGTGGCTCGTAGATCAATACGTGCTGCTCCAACAATGCGCAAGATGACGTCGACAAGAGAAATGGAGACGCAACGAAAGATGAAGACAGCAAGAGGCGCGCGCAGGTAACGATGCACTTTCAAATAATGCCGAAGGCTATACACACAGTTTTAATTGTACAATCTTGTTTAACCCTTTGAATGCGGGCGGAATTCCCCCGCGATGCAGCAAAATTTGATGCGTGCGCAGATCGGACGGCTCCCGGCCGTCCGACGCACACGCCCACTGTGACGTCGGACGGCCGGGAGCCGTCCGACGCATCCAAAGGGTTAAATACACTTAGAAAAGATGCGCTGTGTAATACTAGGTTAGTATTAAGCTGTCAAGGTTGCAGGAAGTATGATAACGTAGTACGACGCTGTAAGATTTGTCTAAAAGCGCAATAAGGTTTGTCTAAAAGCGCAGTGCGACGCTGGAAAAAATGTTAGGTATGTCCGATACCTAATCGGATGACTTAAATATATCGTAGTCTTGTTTTCAGAGAAAGCAAAGCGCGCACAGTACCTTACAGTTTCTGATTAGGCTTAGCTGTGTTAGGACGTTCGCTGTTGGTAGAGAGTTCTTGTCTTTAAGAAGAGATGATTTGTAACGTCAATATTTTTACTGGGTCCGTTGTTCTTCACTCGTCGCCAGTGTGAAGAAGTACGATGGCAATATAAATGTAGATAATATCTTCTTTATTGAAGCTTCTCATAACAGTAACGTCCTATCCACAAGGCACCCAGCATCAACTCAACTTGGAGTTCTTAACAGAGACTCTAAGATAAACACTCCAGAATGCCTAAGCGTTCTACATTACATGTAAACTGGATAGGAGACATTAAACAGTATGTTAAGCAATTACCACAGCAGGCTTCAATAAATATGTCAAATAGAGCTTTAAAGTAGTACTAGTAGTGACTTTTTGACCATATTTGACGATCTGCCCACTTAAACATTTTAAAACATTAGAAAAAATATTTTAATGTTAAAGTAAATTTTATATATATTTTAAATGTACAATATAAAATGTCACAACGTTGATAACTTTATTTTGAGTTCACAATGTAATCATTTTGAATATATTAAATTCAAATAAAATAATTTTTCCAAAAAGTAAATTAAAAAGAAATTCTGACCCAAAAGTTAAGAATATATATCTTTTATTATGTATGATTAAAAATAATGGATAGAAGTAATTGAAAGTAATTTAAGTATTTCTAATGAATTGTGAGGTTATATCTATTTTTAAATTTAAAAAAGTTAATACAATATTTTAAAATAAAATAATATTTATGTTTTGTTCAAGAATAATTTATTTAACATGAAATAACTTTTTTGTATATTTAAATAGTTTAAATAAACTTATTTTAACATTAGTGCCTATTGGATTTTATTTAAGTCCCTATGTCAATTATTTAATATATTTACAACTGTTTTGGGTCCTTTTTTGCTGAAGTAATTATAGACATTTAGGGGCCGATTCCGATCTCGGCCGGTAGGGCTCCGAATCGGATTCGGCTTTACCGGATCCGATTCGGAGCCCTATTTCCCGACCGAATCGTACGTGCGTCCGGGCGAGCGAGTACGATGCGTGCGCTCGCGAAATCTCCAACCGACTCGTTCGCAGGAGCCGACCGCTCCGACCGACTCGCACGGGGACGACTCGCACCGCGCAATGGAGATGTTCCCCGGCCGGGTAAGTACGATGCGCACCTCGACCGCTCCGACCGACTCGCGCAGTCCGGCTCCAAGGAGCTGTCGGAGCCGCACTTTGGGGGTCCGTGTCGGACCCCCCTGGAAGCGTAGGCACGCGAGTCGCACACAGGGGGGACCCATGGGTCCCCCCTACACATGCATGTATGGCGCGACCAGCATCGACGCGAACACGCTGTAGGGGGCGCCCTTGTTTGCGTCGTGCCCATTGAGTCAATGGGAGCCCGTGTACGCGTCGTACGACTGGCTCCCATTGACTTCAATGGGAGTCCGACCGAATCGAGTCCGATGGCATACGTGCGCATCGTACTCGTTCGGTCGGGCTGCTAGGGTCCGATTCGGTCGGGAATCTCTACGGGTCCGGCTTGGTCGGAGAGATTTCCGGCCCGAATTGGAATCGGCCCCTTAGTATGTGAATAGCAATGGGCTTACTCTTTCATTGGTGGGTGTATGTCTCTCCCTACTCCCCACCATATCCCCCACCTAACCCCTTCTGCTCCTCCTTTAATTCCTCCCATTTAGTAGTAAGTATTACCATTTTCCAACGACTCCCCCTGTCCATCCCAGTTTTACTGCTAAACTGTATATGCAGAGATTTTGCGGTCGGATCAGGGTGGAGCTCTCTGCACATAAATGACAGGAGAGGTGGAGGTAGAGACCTCCGTGCACAGTTTTGTGAATAGCATTTTGTAATATAAGTAGCATATTTTAGTTCTGGTAAACGTACTCGGCCTATTCTCAAACTTCTTTTGAAGCATGTTCCAGTGGAAGGAGTTTTAGATTGTTCATTTTGTAACAAATACATTATGGGTGGGTTTTAAATTGTGAACTCTCTGTCAAGAGCCATAAGAATGGGGCTATCAACTCCAACAAATACAATAAGAATCGGCTTTACAATGTGAACTCTCTGATAAATACAATATGAAGGGCCTTTAAGTTGTGAACTCTACAACAAACACCATAGGAAGGGGCTTTACAATTTCAACTCTGACAAAAACAATAGGAATGGCAACATGGTGGCATTAGAACTCGGCTCGCTCCTTACCCCAGTTACTAGGGTCAAGAATTTGGGAGTGGTATTTGACAATCAACTGAATTTCGATGGCCACATCAACTCCATTACATCAGCATCATTTTATACTATGAAACTTCTTAGGAAAAGTCTTTCCCTTTATCCCGAGGGATCTGCAAACAACTGTGACTGTATCCCTCAATCTTTCTAGAGTTGATTATTACAATGCTCTTTTTGTTAACATTAAAAAGAAATGTCTTAACAAATTGCAAATTTTCCAAAATGCGGCAGCCAGGCTACTTCTGGGCATTCCCAAATGAGAATCTGTTGCCACTTCCCTCACTCTTTTGCATTGGCTCCCCATAAAAAGGCGTATTGAGTTCAAGCCCCCCTGCATCGCCTTTAGGGCAAACCATGGTAAGGGGCCAGCTTATTTTAGGGAAAGTTTCAACTGGTAAATTCCCACCAGAACACTTTGTTCAGCTACAGCTCTCAACCTCGTTGTTCCCAAATTCAAACGAGTTCCATGGGGAGGAAGGAGCTTTGTGGACAGCACCTCACGGCTTTGGAATTCCCTACCTTTGGCCTTGAAAAAAGAAACAGACCTACTAGCCTTCAGGAAGGCTTTTAAAACTTGGCTTTTTAAACAGTAATTCTTCTGTATACATCCAATCTTATTCAGTCACATTTACTTGAGTTCATTGCCTAGACACCCTCGGGTACATAGATTTTACATTGTGAACTCCAGGACAAATCCCCCAGGAAGGTGCTTTACATTTGTAATTATCTGACAAATACAGTAGGAAGGGAAGGAGATTTATATGGTGAATTCTGTGACAAATTCAATAAGAAGCGGCTTAATGTATATGTCACTTTTATTCGCCTGGCTTCGAAAATGCTTGATGTTTCCATAGGGAGATTTAAGGTTCATTTCAATGTATACTATGTTTGATGAGTCTCTCTTTGAAGAGACTGAATGGTCATATTTATTTACTTTCATGTTTAGCCCAACATGCTTGCTTTAATGAGTTTTAAAAGTGGACAAAGGCAGTAGCTCTCTTGATTTATATTGCGATTGACTTTGCAAAGCCTATAGACTTAGGGGCCGATTCCGATTCGGGCCGGAAATCTCTCCGACCGAGCCGGACCCGGAGAGATTACCGACTGAATCGGACCCGTGCAGCCCGACCGAACGAGTACGATGCGCACGTATGCCATCGGACTCGAGTCGGTCGGACTCCCATTGAAGTCAATGGGAGCCTGTCGTACAATGCGTACGCGGGCTCCCATTGACTCAATGGGTGCGAGGCGGACAAGGGCGCCCCCCTACAGCATGTACGCGGCGAAGCGACTCGCGCCGTACACGCACAGGTAGGGGGGACCCATGGGTCCCCCCTGTGTGCGACTCGCGCGGCTACGCGTACAGGGGGGTCCGACACGGACCCCCAAAGTACGGCTCCGACTGCTCTTTGGAGCCGGAGTGCGCGGCTCGGTCGGACTGCTCGCGGCGCGCATCGTACTTACCTGGCCGGGGAACGTCTCCATTGCGCGGTGCGAGTCGAGTCCGAGCGAGTCGGTCGGTGCGGTTAGACCCGGGAACGAGTCGGTCGGAGCGGTCGGGACGCCCGGACGAGTCGGTCAGCGATTTCGGATCGTACTCGCTCGCCCGGATGCGCGTACGAATCGGTCAGGCAATAGGGCTCCGAATCGGATCCGATTAAGCCGAATCCGATTCGGAGCCCTACCGGCCGAGATCGGAATCGGCCCCTAAGTGCCTTATTACAAATACAGTGGTCCTGGGACCACCGTACTTGCGGTGGGGGTCCGACCACCGCCACCCCTGCGGAATTGCCCTCTCTATTAGGCGTTTGGCAGTCAGACCACCACAGGACTGCCACCACAACCAGGATCCCACTGCGGAGGCGGGGTGGATTGGAGGCCGAATTTGCGGCGGTGCCAATGGCGGCACCACCAAGCGAATTACGACCTGCCTTTCCACCAAGCATTTCATGGCTGTGAGCCCGCCATTAATTGCTAAGCGGAAAGGTAGGGAAAGAAGCACTCAACAGGGTCCCTGGACAAATCTGCCCATAGGGGTGGGAGCAGGGGGCACAAGATATGCCCCCCCACAAGTCAATGCTCCTGCGTGCACTGTGTGTCATGCACTACATGGTGCATGTCACACAGTGTACACAACGTGGCAGCGGTCCCACGGCGGCGGCATAACTGCTGGATGTAATCCTCAGCCAAAGCATGCCACCACCATGGGACTGCCACCGCACCGCCCACCCTGGATTCTACTCTGAATCCGGTGGGCGGGTGCACCACTGGCTTGGCAGTCCTCCTGTGGGTGCAGCGTTGGTGGTCCTACAGGAGGACCGGCAAACTCGTAATCAGGCCCATAACCTTTGTGATTATGAAAAGCCATGTTTTCCAAAAGGATCAAACATGAGCATTGCTGGTTTTTAGTATAAGAACCTGCTTTTGGGCAAATTGCCACATGGTACCTCCAGGATAAGTTGGGCAGACTACATTCAAAGGGATAGTTGCTCACTGCGATATTTCTTTATGGGATGTGAGTTGGATCCTGGTTAATATGGGAGGCCCCTATAAGAAAGGTTCCAATATGCAGTTCTACCTGAAAGCTTGTAAACAGTAATTAGTTTGAGTATAGTATTTAGCTTTGTGTGCATTGAAGTATTTTTCTTTTTAAAGAAAAAGTAGTGGTTGGACATTTATTTATTTTGTGTGTGGTTCAGCTCTAGGTTTTTAGCCCAAAACACCTACCTGAGCCAGCCTTGGACTTTCCTGCCTAAATACACTGAGGGGCATATTCTCAAGAACGTGTGATAACCACCGCAAGTGTAGCTTAACGCAACCCTTCACATCGCAGTCTATCGCGGGAAAACAACTCCGTGTCAACGTGGCATTCACAAGACGGCGGTACCATGCGATAGTCACACGACAACGCGTTAGATGAACGCGTTAAAAACAATGCGACGCCGCAAAAACACGAAAATAGTAGCGATGACGCCAATCGCGATACAAAAATCTACGAAAACCAGCCACAGGCCTGCAATTCCCATGAGTCATGCGGGAAAAATGCACTATAAAAGTAGAAAAAAAACATACCAACAAAAGCCAAACAACAGCGAAGCACAATGGAGGCATCCGGAGCAAGTACAGAGGACAACCAGAACCCCACAAGCCCCCCGGAGGAACAGCCATGGACCTCGGGGTCAGGGAAGGGCAAGGACAAGAGGAGTAGGAAATAGCGGTTCAGTCCGCAGGAAAACAGGATCCTGATAACATAAGTGATAGAACACCATCAAACACTGTTCATCACCTCCACTGTGTCACTGGCAATTAAAAATGGAATATGGCAGACCATCGTGGACAAGGTGAATGCAGTCGGAGTGCTGAGGAGAACAATGGACGAGGTCAAGAGGCGCTGGAATGATGTGAAGCGCAAAACCAAGCTGAAACTCGCAAACAACCAGAAGGCAGCAATGCAGACTGCAGGTGGGAGTCCAGCGCCACAGGAGGAGCTGGACGAGATGGAGGAAATGGTGTCCACAGTCATCAGTGGGGAGACGGTGGCAGGAGTTGGGGGACCGGACACTGCTCAACATGACCGGACACAACAGCAACAGGGTGAGTAACCACCAGGGACTGGGGGGACGGGGGGAGATGGGCACAATGGCACACATGCACAATTAAGCATAGCACATCTGCGGACAAACCATGCCCCAGACCCACAACTCCCACCAAGAGACCAATGCAAACAGGTATGCAACATCTCAGCACTGCATAAGCACAGAACCCAGAGGCACACTGCATGAAAGGGATAAGGGCAGCTAAATCAGAGCTGCAGGAGCGACTCCCCCAAAATGCGGCACACACACATTACATGCAGAGCACATCAACATTGACAACGATGTGGTACAAACCGCAACACGTCCACAACAGAACAGAGGACACAACTGGTGCCGCATGTGCGTAGAAACTGGCCAATCACATTTGGCACTGCAGGGAAACGTGAGTTGACAATGTACAAGTACAAACACACATCCGTGATGTAGTCGGAATGTCCACTGTCCCGCATCAAATAGGCAGCTCCCCCCAAACAGTCACAATGTACACTGTCATGCAGTCTGAATGTAAACATGTACAATGTGTCAACATACATGTGAACACGATGTTAAACTGCATCTCCCCTTCACATTGCAGGGGGTAATACAACACCTCCTGCAGAGCAGTCTGAACCTCTCTTCTCTGATGATGAAGAGGACCACCACACCTTCGACTCCGACGCCCTCCAACAGCTCGTGGAGAGCCTCCGCAGCCCACTTCCAGGATCAGGGCAGCCCAGCTGCCACGAGGAGAACCCACCCCCTGCACAGCACACACAGCAGGCAGCACCCACCACCACGGCTGCCTCCCAGGACCCCCACGACGAACACATGGCCTTCCAACGCCGTGTGTTGGGGTGCCAGGAGAAGCTGGCTGAACAGGTGCAGGTGGGGTTCGACCGCATGGCAGCCAAACTAGACGCCATACGTGGGTGTCTAAGTCCCATCAGGGACCACTCACAGTCCCTAACGGACACCCACAGTCCGCTCCATGCTCTCCAACGGACCATGGCTGACATCGCTAGAGTCCTGACTCTGCAACAAGAACGACTGTCTAGTCAGAGTGCCTCCAGCGATCTCGCCAGGGAGTTGGGACACATGCGGAGGATCATGGAGAACATGGAGCGGACACAGGCGGAAA